>JAKCPI010013461.1:0-17190 GCA_023213315.1 Euborellia annulipes | reverse complement strand
CTTATTATACATTTACATGTACTGTCTTAAAACCATGCCAAATTGTGGGGACCGGCAATTATGCTCATAATTCCAACATCTAAAAGTATTTATAATAAAGGAGATAAAGAGGTGAAGAGGCGAGGGGACCACCACAACTGGTGGCAAGATAGTATTTTCATTGATTAGATAATACGCTAGCGGGATTATGAACATCTTCACATAATTTAGCATGCACTCCATTGATTTTCTTATGGGGTGGGGTAAAAAAATTGGACCAAAATTATTCGGCAAATAATCCGATCATAGGGTAGTCCAAATCCATTGCCAGAATTCGGTCCTCAAATTTTGCATTAATTAACTATTTTCCAGCGCCTGGTCTATATAAAAAGAAACTGAGAAGAATATTTATTTAGTATTTGAATCATTTTAAATTATTTAAAATTATATTTTATCAATTTAAAAATTGAAAAATTAAATTCACAATTATTTTTATATTCATCATACATAATTTTTAACTTTCTATTTTTGCCGGAGTCATGGTTTCGCGACGTCATGATTTGTGACGCCGCGACTTGTGACGTCATGACTTGTGACGTCACGGTTTTGTAACGCGACATGCTGATATGAAACGAAAATTTGTTTTTTCCACTTTAAAAATTATGGTGTGTGGTTTCGCCGCAGGGCACAACTTTATTTTCACGGCCGGCTGAAGATAAAGTTGTGTACTGTGTTGTCACTCCAGGTTTTTTTTGAAATATATTTAGTTTTCCCATACCTACCTAAACTTCATACTTTCGTCCTTGCATTTCATACTTAAAAAATCATCACGTTATACAGTAAAGTGTAATTTCAAACAAAGTTTCAAGAAAATTTTGTCGATATACTTTTTAAGGGCATATGTGTTTGATTTTATGAATTTTTGGTCAAAAATGGGAATATGTTGTTGTCAATCATATATCAGTAAAGTGAGCTTAATAAGATTTCAAGCAAAATGAGAATATATATTTTAAAGAGCATGTAATGGAATTTTATGGAAAGAAAATAAAAAAAAATAAAAAACTAAAAAAAGTATATCAGTAGAGTAATTGTAATTTTGCCCAAAGTTTATTTTGAGTGTTCGAGTAGGCGCGAGCGCCAACACAATTCCATCCGAGTTTCGAGTCCTTAAATATATGGTATAGTTGCAGGGCAGGAGATAATTTTGAGAGTCGAAAAGGATGTGCGCACAGTCGTAAAATCAGGTAATAAGAGGTTTTTATTTTTACTTTTCACCCTAGCTCATTTCACCATAAACTATATAATTAGTATACCATATTATTAAGGGGCCCTAGCCACTGTGCGGGGACTTAATTGTGGCGCTTTTACTATACCTATCTTAGTAAAGCTTCGTTCGGTAGCTCAATTTTCTTCACGCTTAAAACGTTACACAGAAATACAGAGACTTTTGGATTCAGGCAACCTTTTGAAATATGTATATCCATCGTCTCACATGGAATTCTGAGGTAAGAGAAAGTAAATGTAGTCAATATCGTGTCAGAAGAGAATTTAGAAAAACATATTAATATTTTTCGATAATCTCCAAAGGCAGTTAAATGTTACAGAAACACAGACCTTATAACATTAAGCGGTAATTTAAACTAGCAATATTGCTGTTTGAGCTGCAATATCGCATCACGTCGTCAACATTGAGCAAAGATGGCAATATTCCGTGTTGCGTGGGGACTTTTTTTAGATCAGTCTTATTATTTAAACAGCTTGATAACGTAATTGACTTCAATATAGATAAATTCATAAATGAACGGTTATCGTCAAAGTTTTATATGGCCTGGTGCCGCGAAAAGACTGACGTGAGGAATGAGAAAAGTGTGAATAAACGAAAAAAAATGTGAACAAATTGCATATAACATTATGTTTTCATTATTGTAATTAGAGTCTTATTAAATAGTTCAATATTTTTTTAAAGATTTGGCGTAAATATTTTAAACCAGTAATTAATTACATATACTTTAATATTACAAGAAACTTGTAAATCTATAAAAATCTTTCTTTATATATTATAGACACAAGTTTCTTTTATTATTAAAGTATGTGTAATTAATTACTGGTTTTAAAATATTTACGCCAAATGTTTAAAAAAATATTTGGGCTTTTGCTAATATTTTAATAAGACTCAATTACAATAATAAAACTAAACATTAAGTCGACTTAATAGTGTCTGGATAGAATGGACATTTTTAATAATAGGATTAGTAATTTATTGCAATTTCTCTCTTTTCCACTTGTTGCATTTTTTTTTTTTTTTTTTTTTTTTTTTTTATTTAAACATTCACACTTTTTTTTTCTCATTCACACTCACACACAGTCTTTTTCGGCAACTTAGGCCATATAAAACTTTGACGATAACCGTTATTTATGAATTTATCTATATTGGGGTCCAGGCATTCTTTAAACTACTTGCATTTATCCAAGCTGTTTAAATAATAAGACCGATCCAAAAAAAAAATTATTTTTAAATGTTCCCACACAGCACGGAATATTGCCATCGCGCTCAATGTTGATAATATTGCGGCAACATTGGATGCAATATTACAGCTCAAACAGCAATATTGCTAGTTTGGAATATTGCCGCTGCAATGTTGCCAAGATTCGCAATGTTTCTGTAACATGCTGCAATATTTTGTGGCTGTTGGGGTTGTTAATCAATATTGTTATGTTTTCTAAGAATTCTCTTCCTGTTTTGTGGTGACTACATTTTACTTTCTCTTACCTCAAGTCAAAAATTCCATGTCGATTTTTTGATGGATATACATATTTCAAGGTACCCTGAGTCCAAAAAAAGTGGTTTTCGCGACATGGTCTGTCTGTCTCTGTGCTTCAACGATTTTAAGCATGAAGAAATTGAGCTTCCGGATTGAAATTTTATATTTAAGATAGGTATAGTAAGCGCTACAATTAAGTCCCCACTATGATAAGCTAGAGCTACCAATAATATGGTATACTAATTATATGGTTTATGGTGAAATAATTTTAAATTTGAAAATGCAAAATAAAACCATCTTGTACCTGATTTTTACATTTTACTTTTACCTTTTCGGTGCTCTAAAATTATCTCCCTATACACCATTAACTATACCATATATTTAAGACTCTAGCTTTCAGATGGGGACTAATTGTGGCGCTCACTGCCACATGTACTTTTCTCTCAGACACTCAAAATAAGCTTTTGGACAAAAATTACTAGTGACTCTACTGATGTACTTTTTTAGTTTTTTATTTTTTTTATTTTCTTAAAATTCGCACCAACGATTTGATTCAAAATTCAAAATTCCATTATGTTTTACATGCTCTTTAAAATATATATTCTCATTTTGCTCTTGAGAATCTTATAAGCTCACTTTACTCTTGTAAGATACCAGAAATGGTTGACATGGTAACGGAATATAAGTTTTCCCATTTTGATTAAAATTCATAAATCAACTATTTTTTATATGCCCTTAAAAAAAAGTATATCAGTAAAATTTTTCTTGAAACTTGTTTGAAGTACACTTTACTGTATGTATGTATTTCAGATTTTTAAGTATGAAATGCAAGAGTTTTAGTATGAAAGTTTAGAACTAAGGTGCTATGGGAAAACAAAAGAGAGTTTCAAAAAACCTGGAGTGACAAGCACAGTACACAACTTTATCTTGGCCAATGGTAAGATAAAGTTGTGCCCTATGCTGACGAGCCCACACCATATTTTTAAAGTGAAACTTTTTTTTTGATCGACACAAATTTTTTCGTTTCTCTATCAGCATGTCGCGTTACAAGCCGTGACGTCACAAGTCATGACGTCACAAGTCATGACGTCACAAGTCATGACGTCACAAGCCATGACGACAAAAATAGGAAAGTTAAAATTTAATATATATGATGAATTATAAAAAATAATTGTGAGATTTAATTTTTCAATTTTTAAATTGATAAAATATAATTTTTAAATAATTTAAAATGATTCAAATACTAAATAAATATTCTTCTCAGTTTTTAACATATAGACCAGGCGCTGGAGGTAGTTGAGTATGCAAAATTTGAGGGACCGAATTCTGACAATGGATTTGGGCTAAGAATAGCTCCCAGAATAAGGATCCGGATCTTGCCGGGCCAATTTTTGGTCCAATTTTTTTTTTTTTTACCCCCACCCCATAGGAAATCAATGGAGTGCATGCTAAGATGATGTGAAGATTTGTATGTTCATAATCCACTAGCTGGTATCCCAATCAATGAAAAATACTATCTTGCCACCAGTTGTGGTGGTCCCCTCTAACCCCTCTTCACCTCTTTTATCTCCCTTTATTATAAATACACCAGGTAGTAGATTATGAGCATAATTGCCGGTCCCCACAATTTGGCATGGTTTTAAGACAGTACATGTAAATGTATAATAAAGGGAGAGAAAAGAGGTGAAGGGGTTAGAGGGGACCACCACAACTGGCGGCAAGATAGTATTTTTCATTGATTGGAGCACGAGGTAATGGATTATGAGCATAATTGCCGGTCCCCACAATTTGGCATGGTTTTAAGACAGTACATCTAAATGTATAATAAAGGTAGAGAAAAGAGGTGAAGGGGTTAAAGGGGACCACCGCAGTTGGCGGCAAGATAGTATTGTTCATTGATTGGGATACCAGGTAGTGGATTATGAACATAATTGCCGGTCCCTACAATTTGGCATGGTGTTAAAGCCGTACATTTAAATTTATAACAAAGAGAGAGAAAAGAGATGAAGGGGTTAGAGGGGACCACCACAACTGGTGGCAAGATAGTATTTTTCATTGATTGGGATACCAGCTAGTGGATTATGAACATAATTGCTGGTCCCCACAATTTGGCATGATGTTAAAGCCGTATATTTAAATTTATAACAGAGAGAGAGAAAAGAGGTGAAGGGGTTAAAGGGGACCACCGCAGCTGGCGGCAAGATAGTATTTTTCATTGATTGGGATACCAGCTAGTGGATTATGAACATAATTGCCGGTCCCCACAATTTGGCATGATGTTAAAGCCGTATATTTAAATTTATAACAAAGAGAGAGATAAAAGAGGTGAAGGGGTTAGAGGGGACCACCGCAGTTGGCGGCAAGATAGTATTTTTCATTGATTGGGATACCAAGTAGTGGATTATGAACATAATTGCCGGTCCCCACAATTTGGCATGGTGTTAAAGCCGTATATTTAAATTTATAACAAAGAGAGAGAAAAGAGATGAAGGGGTTAGAGGGGACCACCACAACTGGTGGCAAGATAGTACTTCTCAGGGGACTCTAGAGGATCCCCTCAGTTGCTGACAAGACAGTTTTTTCATTGTTTGAGGTTTTAAGTACTCGAATTTGACCATAATTGCAAATCTTCACATCATCTTAGCATGCACTCCATTGATTTCCTATGGGGTGGGGGTAAAAAAAAAATTGGACCAAAAATTGGCCCGGCAAGATCCGGATCCTTATTCTGGGAGCTATTCTTAGCCCAAATCCATTGTCAGAATTCGGTCCTCAAATTTTGCATACTCAACTACCTCCAGCGCCCGCTCTAATAGGCCTATTGATTTTTTAATTATATCACTTACAATTTCAATTTAAAAAATATAAACGGAATTTTAAATGACCTTAGATGTCCAAAAACACTTGAAAATAATTAATGAATTTGGAAATGAGGTCTTAACTTTATCATATCGTGCAATCCATAATTTGAAGAAAATTCATTATCATTTACAAACAATTTTTATAAAAAATTGACGTCGAAACGGCATTTTAACCCCATCCAGAAACACCGTTGCTTGAGATTGAATGTATTGATTAGATAGAATACAGCCTAATGAAAGAAGTCATGAAGAGGAAATGGAAATATGCACGACAAACATATCAGAAACAGGAATGCAAGTAGCAAGAGTCCTAGAAGACCAAGAAAGGAATGAATGACTTGATGATACCAAGAAATAAATATTCGGCGCTAAAAGTTGGCGACCATATTAGGAAAGATGATAAATATATTAACCACCGTTTGTTTTTTTATGTTGTTTTTGTAAATGATGTAACGTTATGTTCGTCCGCCACTCCTTATATTTAAACAGACAATTGCCTGTAAGCATTTTAATGGAAGGGAATATATCGAATGTTGGACGATTATTTGTACTTCTCTTGAAAATTTTATAACAAACAGTAAATAAATAAAGATAAAAGAGCATAATGCAAAAATCAGCATTCCTTTCCCGGTAATGTGGATGACTTGTGGTCCTTGAATAGGATTGGATAGTTTTCAAGTGTTTTTAGGAAAATGTGGAATTAATAACATATATTTCTTGAATGGACAGCTGAAGATATTAAATTAAGATTGGACGGGAGCCTTCCCGTATAAAAAAAACTTCATATTTTGTTGCCGACGTTTCGAGAACTAGTCACACTCATCCTCAGGGCACGCAAAATTGTCACAGATAAGTAAGTACAGGTGGTATAAAACTTGATCTTATTTTCATGTTTGAACATGTTTGTATTAATTTGCACACTCACACATTATGAATATACAAATTAATACCAACTTGTACAAAAATTTAAATAACATGCAGTTCCATACCACCCGTCAATTTTGCATGTCCTGAAGATGAATACGACTAGCTAGAAACGTCAGTACCAAAATATGAAGTTTTTTTTTATTATACCTATTGGGAAGGCGCCAGTCCAATCTTCTTTTTTTTTTAGAATTCACACTTTTTTCTCATTCACTCTCACACTCACGCACACATTCAAACTGTCTTTTCGGCAACTCAGGCCATATAAGAAGACATTTACCATAACCGTTATTGATTTAATATACATATATGGGGTCCAGGCATTCTTATTTAAGCCATTTGGTATCCAAATGGCTTAAATAAAATCTTCGGACTGCCTGGGGTCCGAACCCGCGACTTTTGGTATACGAGGTTAGCACGCTAACCTCTACGTCAAACTCTTAGGGCGTCCAATCTAATTTAATTAATATTTTTGCAAGCCTTTTTCTTGCTTTGATTTTTTTGTTAGTTGCTCTCTGAATTTAATTTATATTTTTTCATCTTCCATGTGAAACTTCTGAGTTCTTGCGAGACCTTTTATTTTCCCAAATGATTTGATAATTTTGGTACATCAATTCTTGAAACTTTGGCATTAGAATTGTCGTTAGTATAGTGTAACAACACGCACACACTTGTTCTGTGTTCATGAGAGTGCAAAATTCTTTCGATTTTGCTTGTTTGAAAAAACACCAAATTTCCTGCTCTCCAACGGATCTTTGGATTAATTGTTCCAAAACATCTCTTGTTTTGCTGCGAAACAATTAATTTAAAAAAATATATATAAAAATGAGCTGGCCATTTTTGGGTTGTTTATTCCAGCAACCAAAACGAACAAACTCAAGGTACAGTGACAATTAAGTACCAACCTGTTATCTAGAGCCTGAAGTATATGGTATATACCGTAGTGAAATAATTTTAATGATCGAAAAGGTAAAATAAAATTATTTCATATATACCATATACTTAAGGCTTTAGATACCAGGAGGGGACTTAATTGTGGCGTTCACTGTACAATGAAGTACCATTGAAGCCAATGTATCTCAGAGCTCCTACCTCGGCACCCAATGACTCCCGTGTGCATCGGGCCTTAAAAATTGCTTCCTTATAAAGAATATAATTGTTTCTTCTTTATTATTTAACCTTGACCAAGGTTATTGTTTCTTAACAGAATATAATTGATTTAATTAGGACTTCATTAACAATTGTTGTTTCACACACCTGGGCGAGTTATTAAATGAATTCATTTGAATTAATAAATGAATTTATATTATAATAAATCTTTAATATCTTTGAAAATTTGCAATTTTAAACAGTTTAGTATACAACATACCAAATTCTTTCTTGATTATTTCTTTAACCCGTGGCCTTTTTTAATCATTTAATGTATTTTGATTTGACAACAAAATAAATTTATTTCCTTAACGCTATATATAAATCTTAAGAAATTCCAACGTGGAATAGATCGTGTGAGACATATCGTGTGACTAATCGAAGAAAATCATGCAAAAGGTCAATTTATAACATTTTCAGAAGAATTTTATATAAAAAAAGTAAAAAAAATCTTTGAAGAAATGTAATGTTTTATTTAAGTAATTAGGAAATTTTTATTATCATTTACTTTTTTTTCTATAATTGACCACTTTATTAGTTTTCTAATTATCTTAAGTAAAAAAATGATTTATATACTCTACTAAAAATATCTAGTTATTTTTATTTTAATCATTTTTACAGTTCTCCGTCCCCTTTAAAAAAAAATCAAAAGAATTCTGAGAATTTTGTATTGTAAAATTGCACCCTCCTTATTATTGGGCTACTTTAAAATATAAAATCATCGGTTGTTGAAAAAATCTGGTGTGACTGGTCGCACAGCATACAACTTTCCCTTACCTTCGGTAATCGAAAGTTGGGTTCTGTTCTTGTCACACCAGATTTTTTGTGTCGAGATATATTTAGTTTCGGACAGAACGGTACATTTGAATTCAAGATGTAGAATTTATAAACATGGGAAAATATTTATATTTTGTTACCTTATCAACCATTTCTCCTATCTTTTCTATGAAGTACAGTAAGCGCCTCGAATTTTACTTTCTCTTACCTCTATATATATATATGTTAATATATATAGAGAGAAAGTATGAGATTCATGTCAAAAATTCAATTAATTTTGTTTACTTCCTCCTATATAATATAAAGAGAAAGTATTGTAATCGTAAAAAAAATTCGACTTCGAGATTTTGATGTTTCTCCACGTTTTAGCTCTTCTTCATCAGTAGCTATATTAAATACCTTCGAAATATTCGGAGAAAACACTCTTAAAAAGTAATCTTTTACATTTCTAAGAAATTAGCATACACCTATCTTCATATATTGAATATATAACACCCCACATCCTTATGTATGAGAAACACAAAATAGGCTATTTGTAATCGACTAAATCTCTCCTAACATTGGGCTGTCTTTCAATAATAATAATTTAAAACTAAACAACCATGTGTATACTTTACTCTCTAACAAAGAGACTAAAGAATAAATTTCAACAAAAAATTTTAAATTCTTAATTTCCTCATTTTATTAAGTGGCCTTTTTTTTTTTAGAAATACCAGCCTCTATTTTTATAGCTAATGAAATTGAAGAAGCGAGACTTCTTTTTTTAATGTTCTTTCCCAATTTAAGTCGTTAAATACTCGAATCCTTAAAAAAAAAAAACGGTCCTATAATTCACTGGGAAAGTAAAAGTGGACATCCAATCCGTTTTTCCTGCTCATTGTTCCCACCAGACCTCAAATGAGAATTCATATCCAGTTTAGTAAAAATTTAAAAGGAAGTGAAGCTACCAATATAAAAAAGACTAAAATATTTTCGTGTCAATAGAGCACTGTTCAAGAAATGAACAAATAGAATATTAAATAGGCTTTTAGTTAACTGTGATTTTTAATTAAAAATAAAATTATTACTTTCTCGTAAAGAGAATTATAGACTTATGTAGTAACAAATAAATATTCTCTATTTTAACTAGGTATTTGTCCATCCAGCCCATCTCTTTGTAATATGTTTCTAATACAAAAATAAAAAATTTACAAAAAATGAGTATTCGAAGGAGGTCGGTTTCAAAAATTTGGAGTTATTTTGAATTTATGTTCTAGTCCGTTTTATTTATTATTCTTTAATTTAATTTAACTTTATTGTTAGTTGTGGCAACTTAAAATACCTCGCCAAGCTCCTTTCGTTCAAGATAATTTTTCTCTTGAAGAATTGACTTCAGAACTGAAAAATAAAAAATATTTTCAATTTTATTAAATGTGAGATTTACTGTATAATATATTGATGGGGCGATTATCCAACGAAATAAGCAGTTATAATCCTGAGTTAAAAACAACTCAAGTTCAAATCCACCTCATGAGAAAAAATTATCCAAGAAGCCTTCTCCTGAGGAAGGAAACGGGTACCCACCTCAGTATTGTGGTAGTGTTTGTTTTATGGATTTGCTTATACAGACGACCAATGGTGGTCCGATTGTGTGTAGGAATAATCATACACCTCAGTATTATTTCCATTAAAGTTACTCCTCAAGAGTATCCACAACGTGTCACTTCTGGCATTAATAACTGAAGAGAGAGAGATATTGATGGTGCGTCGAAATATATATTATCAACGTTTCGAGCTCTGGTCGCGCACATCATCAAATAGATGTTACGATTTTGATTCGATTCCAAATCGAAAGAGACCAACGCTTTATCTGACATCGTAACATCTATTTTGTCTTCTTGATGTAACCCTCGTACCAGACCCCTTTGAGAAAAATTATTTTGCCAGGTTCGGGAATCGAATCTTCCCGACAGTACTCAGACGTGCTTAACCACTTCTCCTCAGAGTCAAGTCCCTTCAGTATAATAATCCATCATCAGACATTTTTTCTTGTAATTTTGGTAAACTTAACTCATCTTACAAATGGATAGAAATTTAGTTTGAAAACCTACTCCAGTTTCGAATTTGGATCGAGATACCAGTACAACATTGATTGATTGCTTCTGAGTTGTTTCAAGGAAGTTATTTTTTTAAAGTGTTTTTTCACTTTATAATGTAATTATTTTTCTGTTTTTCCATTCAGCTTCCACTTAGTAAATAAAATCTCTTCATTTTTACTTTCTCTTACCTATGTATATATGTAATATATATATAGAGAGAGAAAGTATTGGATTCATGTCAAAAATTCGATGTCGAGATTTTGATGGATCTTCACGTTTTGAGGTCCCCTGAATCCAAAAAAGTGGTTTTCGCGACATGGTCTGTCTGTCTGTCTGTCTGTCTGTCCGTCTGTCTGTCTGTCTGTCTGTGTGTCTGTCTGTGAACAAAATATCTCAAGAACGGAAAGAGCTAGGAGGTTGAAATTTTATATTTAAATTAGGCACTCCCATGGGACGTGACACGAAGCTTTTGACCAAAATCGACCAAAGAGTACTAGTACTTTACTGATGCACTTTTTCAGTTTTTTTCGATTTTCTCTAAATTTGCTCCAACGATTTTTTTTTAAATTCAAAAAATCAATTATTTTTTAGATTCGCTATAAAATGTATATTCTCATTTTGTGATTGAAATCTTCTGAAGACCACTTTACTCTTGTACTCCATAGAAAAGATAGGAGAAATGGTTGCCATGGTATCAAAATATAAATATTTTGCCATACTTATAAATTTTACATCTTGAAAATCGAATGTACCGTACTGTCGGAAACTAAATACATGTCGACACAAAAAATCTGGTGTGACAAGCACAGTACACAACTTTCGATTACCGAAGGTAAGAGAAAGTTGTGTGCTGTGCGCCAGTCACACCAGATTTTTATATTCCTTTAAATTAGCACTTGTAGGCTTATTTTATTTTGTTAATAGAGTTGTTTTATAATCAATTGAAGATTTTTGCCTTTTCTCAGAAAAATACAATTAGCTTATTATATTGTAAATTTTTCTACATTTTTGAGGACTGACTGACTGACTCTATATAGACGATCGAACCTCGTCTCTTGAGGTCATTTCCCCCTCCCTTCAACTGGCCTATACTTCTTTCTGATTCTCTCTTTCTAAGTTTCCTTCGGCTAGCGTGACTCTTTGCATGCAAGCAGACCAGTCGTCATCATCATCATCATCATCATCATCATCAAGCAAAAACTCTCTTCCGTTGGAATACTTTTTCAACGAATCATCACTATAATTTATTAGTTGAAGCAAAGAGATGGAATCAAATTCATTTTGTTAAAACGTCTCCTAATAAAAAAAAAAAACTTTTTCTGTACAATTATCATGAACAGCAAGTTTTTCGTCAATTTTATTTATAAATTAACTCAAGATGTTTATAAAGTTGGAAGAATACTATTAAAAAATAAATTTTACTCTCTCTTATCTATATATGTAATAAATATAGAAAGCCAAAAATTCGATGTCAATATTTTGATGGAAATGCACGTTTTGATGGTCCCGTAAAACATTGGCGTAGCCAGAAATTTTTTTCAAAAATTTAAGATTATTTTAGGGTTTTTATAAATCATTTTGGTTTGTTTTTTTAGCTAGAGTAAATTATTATATTTTACTTTCTCTTACCCTATGTGAAATATAATTTGTATTAAATATTTAGTCATGGCTTGGGTTCCATGGGGGGTTTGAACCCCCAACCCCCCCCCCCCCCTCGGCTACGCCTATGCCGTAAAATGGTCAGTGTGTGAGTGTTAAAAAAATCACAAGAAGAAAAAAGCGATCTTTTTATAAATTCAATTTAGAAAAAATAAATGGATTCTATCTCCGCACTATAAAATTTCCTGGTAATTCATTAAGAATTTCATTCACCATCTAAAACTCCATAAATCATTATATTAACAAACTTATGTTTAAGTTAAATATAAATGATCTCTTGATTTCTTTCATCACTATAAATAGGCCCAATCCTAACTCACACACACATCTGTTTATTTATTTACTCTTCTTGGTCTCTATCATATCTCATTAAAAAAGCTAAAATTTGAAACTTAAACTAAATACTATATTTAAAAATAAACTGATCAAATTTATATATAAAAAAAAATTATGGTTATTGATTCCCACCGGGAATAGGGCTGTATTTGATGACAATTAAAATAAAATAAATAAAAATAAACAAAATAATATATGAAAATAAATACAAGATTTGATGTGCAAGTAGTGACTGTGAGCTTCTAATGAAGGAAGTGTAGAAACAGATTCGGCCAAGAAATCATTTTCTGAATGTTTTACCAATTAATAGGAAACGTTGCGGTGCATTTATGTATTGAAACTTTTCCGACTAATTGTTAAAGTATTCAAACCATTATTTCTTGGCTACCTCTGCCTCTAAACATCAATCCTTCAATAGAAATAATTACTATAACAAGTAAAAATAAATTATTCAAAAAGCCTTTTTTTTTCCAGAAAACTATTATCATGTTGAATCGAAACGTCTTATAGCATTTTTGATTCAAAACCACATATTTCTTTCATCAATTTAAATCTGATGAATATAAGTACTGTGCCACGTTTCGACTGCTTATTCTGCAGTCGTTTACAAGTTCTGCACGAGCTCCGACTCAAGTGAACTAACCTCTAAGTGCATTTTAAAATGTAACGTTGTACAGTATTTATATTTTTATTAAATAATTTATACAAATATTCATAAGAGAGTAGAAAAATGAGAGACGCAGCTAGAGTTTTTTCTTTATTTATTTAATTCTCACAGCTGAAGTTTCGGTTCCTCATTTGAAACATTTTCAGAGCTGACGAAAAGTCATTATGAAAGTGTCAGAGTGGATTTTATAAATAGTTGAACCAAAACTTATATAATACATATATATACAGTATGCGATGACAGGTACAGTGATGGACAATATTAAGTCCCACCCATGCGTTTTCTACTTGTGATTATTTCATTGTTTTTAAAACAAATATTATATATTTTTTAATGGAAATTAATTTTTTTTTTAATGGAAACTTTTATCGTTCAAACCTAGAAAATTTCCAATAATGATTTTCATTTTCTTTTATAAAAACAATGAAATAATCACAAGTAGAAAACGCCTGGGTGGGACTTAATATTAGGAACCGACCGAATATTCGGTTTCGGTTACGGTTTCGGCCAAAAATCATGGTTTCGGCCGTAGTTTCGGTTTCGGCCAAAAAGTGGCCGAACCTTTCGGCCGGCCGAAACCAGAGTCTGAAAAATGGGATGAGACTCGCATGCAAAAAAAAAAAAAGGTCAAATAATTTGCACTTGAGGGAGAAAAAATTTTAGTCTCCCTAAAAAAAAGGTAAAATGATTTTCAAGGGAGGGAAAAAAAATTCAAAAAAAAAAAGTAAAATGAAAAAAATTTTATAGGAAATACAAGTTTCGGTTTCGGCCGAAACTAAGGTTGAGGCCGAATATTCGGTTTCGGTTGAAAATCTTGTTTCGGTCGGACCCTACTTAATATGACGCTCACTGTACATAAAATGATGATGAGTGAAATGAAAGGTTTCTAATACAAATGTGATCTATAATTACAAACTCCAATAATAAATAATAATTATAATAATAATAATAATACAAATCAGAAAAACTCTAACATAATCAATTTCATATTCTAAAAAATCCAGTTAAATATTCACTTCTTTCAAAGTTGTCAAATGTCTTTAATGATTAATTGCTTTAGAGTTCTAGAAGTGTCCAGTCATAGTTATACAAATTCATTGATGAGGGGGTGATTTAGTTCTACAGTAGATACATGGGGTAAATAAAAAAACTAATTAGTGAGTTTGTCATTTAGGCTGCCTACCCTCCGGTAGCCAAACATAAACACCCCCCAAAGTATTGATAACTACAAGTAGTTTCGTTTGCTAACTAAAGATTAGTCATTATCTAACCAAGCAAAAATATGACTATTTTCAAAATATCAGCTCGAATTTATCTATTTGAAACAAAGGCTGTTGTTTTCCAATGTAGGTATTATATTAATTTTTCCCATTTTTTTTTTTTTTTTTTTTTTTTTTTATTAAAACGTTATCAAAAAATTAAAATCTAATCCAAAAAAAAATAATTAAGATAAGCGAGATTTTATTTTTGCTGAATGAAATTTAGGATCAAAAGTCGAATGCAATTTCAAGATTTGAGTCATCTGTTTTCAAATGAATCAACGCAACTTGCGGCACACAAAAGGAGTGTTCATTTGAAGGACGTTCCTTTTTTCTCTGTTTTCTTCTTTCTTCATTTCTTTTTTTTTTTATTTTTAATGTCTTTTGCATATGGTTTGCAATGTGGATGGGCGTCGAACCAATCTGACTGATGTCACAGTCCTAGTATTCCTAAAATGAATTGTCGTCAAGCTGACTGAGGATTTTTTCTTGCTTTGGGTATCAAATTGCAGCATTATGAATAATAAGAATTTAAAAAATCATTTCCTTTTGTATTTTCTGATTAATTTGTGATCTTAATTTTTTCTTTATTGTTTTGACGTGATGTCTTATATAGTAGCCGGTTAAGTTGGCTGCTTGAATAACTAACTCTTCTGTCTTAAGAGGTATAATTATGTTGAATATACGGTTAGAAAGGATGATTCTTCAGCTAAAGATTTCACCAATTTATTTTTTTTCCTATTATTTTATTTTACCGCGCGACGGTAAATTCTAATTTGAAAGTTTAAACCACTGTATATTCCGATCGTCTAATCAGATCAGACTAAATGTGATGTCAATTTGTGCGGGAAAAAAAAATCTAATTGACTAAATAAAAAACATCACGTTTAATTAACTCTAGAATTTTTTTTTTTTTTTTCAAAAACTTCATTTGTTAGGAAAAAATTATCGAAAAATTGCTACTTTTCCGCAATGCATATCTACTGGTATTTGACCATGAAAGCTACATTTAACCTAAAAGAGTGGTTCAATACCCCTGAACCTTTTTCCTTTTATTTTTATAGATATGACGTCATTTTACCTCTTGAGAGCGCGGCGGTAAATTCTAATTTGAAATTTTAAACCACTCTAGAATTCGAACGGCTAATCAGATCAGACTAAATATGATGTCAAATTGTGGAGAAAAACTAATTGACTACCTATATAAAAAAAATCGCGATTAATAAACTCTAAAATCAATTAATTTTTTCACAAAACCTAATTTTTTAAGCTATAACTTATCGAAAAATTGCCACAGGCAATTTAAAGGCATTTTAAATATAATTAAAAAAAAAAAAAAGGCTTTTACTATAAAACACAAATAAAAAATTGGTAAAGTATATTTGTAAAGTATTAAAATTTTTAGTTGACGTGGTAATAAATAGTTCTATACTATATATTATGATGCCGCTTCAATTTTAAATATCATTAAATAATTTTCCCTCTTAGCTCTTTTTATTTTGGGATAGTATTTTAGTTTAATATTATTGATTACTAATAAATACGATTACTACTTCCGCGAAAAAGTTCAAAGTCACTTATTGTCTTGGAAAGCTAAATTTTGAGTTAAATTTGCATTCTATATATATTAAGACTATTATTTTGGCTCAACTTGGATGTAACAACTAAATGAAGTTTTTTTCATAAAATTTTCCTTTAAAGTTTCCATTTCTTTCAAATTGAAATTTATCCTTCTTACTTTTTCTTTGTGAATTTCTTTCACTCTTCTTTATCAACCGTTGAAGTCAAAAACTCGCCTCTTGATAAAAGTACAGCTGGTCTTATTTTCATATTTTTTTTAAATTTGAAATTTGTTTTTAAATCTTGATTTTTGACAATTAGCTAATATACTATATGGTGGTCGACGTAAAATAAAGATATTGGTTTCTGTTGATTTGATTAACCAAGGTTGAATCTATTCTATTTATCATTTTCAGTTTCACCAATTTGTAAATATTTCTGAGTTTGCCCTTCCTTCAAATGGAAAATTTTTCTAAAAAAAATTTAAATACAATGATTTAAAATAGAAATGAAAATCGTAACAACATTCTTGCTTTTATTAAATTTGAATAAATTGTCAATACGCTATTTAATAAATTTGATTAAAATTAAATTTTACTTTTAAAAGTTTGGTTAAAGTTTTTTAGTTTTGTACTACTATTATTATTATAGTAATTTTTATTTATACATTGTATATTAATTATTTATTAAAAATATAAATACGTACAACGTTTCGACTGGTTATATGGGATAATCTGCGGATTACGAATCTAGAGTTGCATTGCCAAACAACTCGGGTTCAAACCCCACTTGCTTTGAAAATTTTCAAACATTCCCAATGTCTCCACCGTCTCTGTAATTGGAGTTAATCTCTGTTGAGAGATAGGAAAAAAAAAAATAAAACAGTTAATAATTTATTAATTTCTCCATGATTTTGCAAATTAGAAACCTTTTTGTAAAAATCCAAATAAATTTTCATAGACTACTATTAGAATTCAAGATAAAATTCCTCAAGATTTTCATCTAGATTATGTATAAAACTCATTGCCAGGTTAATGGCCTTTAAAGTTTCAATTTAATTTTTGTTGAAAAAATATAATATATATATAGATGAAGAGGTGTAGAAGTCTACGCTCATAAATGTTATATAAATCCTTTCAAGTGGATGGATTCTGTGGTGTGTGACAGAAACAAAACAAA
>JAKCPI010013460.1:0-48643 GCA_023213315.1 Euborellia annulipes | reverse complement strand
AAGGTATATTCTCATTTTGCCCTGAAATATTTTGGAGCTATTATTTTAATATTTACTTCATAAGAAAGATAGAAAAAATGGTTGTAATGGTAATAAAATATAAATATTTTTCCATGTGTTTATAAATTTACATCTTGAATTATTATATATCAGACGGAAACCGAATATATTCCCAACAATAAATAATCTGGTGTGACAAGCACAGAACACAACTGTCGATTACCAAAGGTAAGCTGAGTTGTGTGCTGTGCGCCAGTCACACCAAATTTTTTTTTTAAGTAATTAGATTATTAAAGTATAACCGGATCTCCTGCAAAATGTATAGAAACAATAAATATATACAGCTGAAATAAGAAATTATTCATTCAAATAACGAGATATTTACTGAATTCCCGCACAGGCCCTTGTAGCCTTTTATATGTAGCCTAATCTCATGAATTTCAAAGCACCACTGCAAATTTTTTTCTTTTTGTGTTTAACCAAATAAATTAGATTCGATATCGGTTTTTCCTTAATCCCACCAACACTCGTTCAGATATTTTATTTTGATCGCAAATGTTTTCGCTGAAATCATTGACTCATCCCCTTAGCAATATCACAAGGGGGAAAAGAGATAAGTCGAAAGCACACTTGGCACGAATTATTAGAATAGGTCTGCGAGTGTCACTTTCACACTCTTCCTAGATACAATTCCAATACAAATGTGTGATCTTTAACCTTTTGGGTCGTTTAGAAATTCCTTTTTCGGAGAATAAAAGATGCTTCTACTAAAAAATGTCGGGGGTCCAGAAAAAGAAAAAGCAAAATCGCCTCCGCTATTGTATATTCCCATTCGGTGGATGGTCACAAACAAGTTTTTTTATAATAAAAATAAATATCCGTATTCTAAGAATTGAAAAATTGCATATAACAATCCAAAGAAGAAAGAGGAAAAAAAAAACTAGGCCTACTAATGTTTATAGAACGATTGGATCCGGTTAAACAAAAAAATCTTTTGAAATGGACCATATTTTGAAGTATCTCAAATAATATTTAAAAAAATCTGGTGTGACTGGTCGCACAGCATGCAAATTTCTCTTAACTTTGGTAGAAGACACAGCCAACACTAAATTTTTAATTATCAATTTGTAGTTTAGACAATAAAAAATTTCTTATTTAAATTTTAAATCACAATTCGAATAAAAAAAAAAAAAATATAACTTTGCATCTCTCGTCTGGTCGTCTTTTTTCTGGCCTTTGACCTCGCAAACAAACCAACCAACGCCTTGGCCGCGATTTAAACGTTAAATGTCTCAGGTGCAACAAGAGAGAGAGAGAGAGAGAGAGAAAGTTGAAGTTCTTTAAGACAAAAAAAAAAAAAGAAATTGAGAGCCAGGGCGAGGCGATCTGGCAGGCCAGCAGGTTGTCTTAAAAGGGGGACGACTCCCCCTCCCCTTTATACAGAGGGGCTGAGCCCACGCGGGGGCCTACACATTTCGAGCCCACACGGCCGTTTATGCCCACATGGATATCCCATTTGCCCGATTGCGAACAGCAGAAGGACAAACAATAATTTTCTATCAAAGGGGGAATTCTTCTCACTGCTTAAATAAATAAATATTTTTGTTTGCTATAGGTCAAAAACAAAAAATAAATAACTTTCGTTTGAAGGGTTTGTTTGTTGTTAATGGGTCGTCAACCTTGTGGATAAAGAAAATAAACATAGTCTGGGATTTTAGGGATTAGAGTTTTATAAATAACCTCTTAGCGAGATTACAGGATTTTATTAAAAATAATCCCAGGTTATTTTTTTATTTGTATTAATTATTTGTCAATATTTGAAAGGGAGGAGGAATAAAGTAAATTCTTTATATTTATGTCTAATAATAAAAAAATAACCCCCTCCCACCGTAGCTGAGGTGTTAACAATCAATCAATATTGTTGGTCTTAAGGCGAGGCTCCAAATCACAGGCAGTCCGATGAATATTTAAGCTGAAAGCACACCAATTGAGCAAAAACGTTTTTGCCAAAAACTATTTTATGCTTTTCTATAGGATAACGCACACCGAGGAGACAAAACACAATTGGATGTGATTCAACATCATTGAACAAAATATTTTGCCATTTAGCGTTTTGCTCAATCGGTGTGCGTTGGCATTTGACAAAATATTCTGCCATTGAGAAAAAATGCGAACGTACACCTATTAAGCAAAAGTGCTCAATGGTAAAACATTTTGCCTAATCAGTGTGCATTGGCATTTAGCAAAACGTTTTGTCCAAGAGCGTTTTGCTCATTTGGTGTGCGTTCAGCCTAATTTATTTAAATCCTTTGTATATCAAATGATATAAATAAATGTCTCTGGACCCTCTAATATAGGTATATCGTTTCTAAATAATATCTATCGATAAAAGTCTTAGATGGTCTGAGATGCCGAAAAGACTAAAAAAAATAACGTAAATGTTACGGTAGCAGAAAAGTTTTTACTTTTTTTTTTTTTTTTAATTGAAGGTCTTTTTCGGCATTTATGGTCATTTAGTCCCCGTCCTTATTTATTTCAATTGATTGGTAGCCAATTCAGTTTAAATACATTTTTGTCACATGGAAAAGGATGCGAACCCGCGACCCTTAATACAAATGCTAACCACTAAACCAAGGCAACAGAAAAATTGGGGTGTGAAAAATAAAGTTTTTATATTTAGGCCTATATATAATTTGGATATAATTGAGTTATAGCTGCTAATTAAAATTTCATCCAAATTTTATATGTGTACAAAAACTTGGTATTTTTTTTTATTCTCAATATCATTTTGAGTCACTTTATAGAGTTTGCACCAATTATTGCTATCTTTTTTTTTTTTTAACTAATTAAATTGAATATAAACATATGATAGATTTAAATATTTTTTTTTTTTACTCTGTTATCTACAAAAATATAAATAATCATTTTATATAATTTGTTAATGTTTACAAATGTTAAAAGAGAAAAAAAAATTAGATTAAATAATTCCATAATTAATTTCTATTTTATTGATATCAACCGACAAAAACAAACGCAGAAATAACGATAAATGAAAAAAAAAAATGTATCCTCGCAGCTGCATTGATGCTCACTCATCTATTTCGAAATTTATCAAAAATAAAAAAAAGCTAGGTCAAGGAGGAAGGGTTGGAATCAGGGAGGGAAATAAAATTTAATTAAAATAAACTAAAAAAAAAATACTTTAGAAATAGCACTTTCACTGAGAGTTATTGCAAATTGGATTTATTCTTTTCTTTGCAAATTTTTCTTGTAGTTTATGGTTTTTCTTGATTTATTCTTAGAACCAACGCCGTCTTACATACATGTATTGTCTTGTGGGATTTTTTTTCTGAAACCTTAAGTACATTCACAATATTTCATTCATTGTTAATTTGATTTTAAATAATATACTCCGGCTTGAGTTTTGAGTTCTTTCCCCTGTCAATATTTATTATTTTTATGCAGAGACCGATTTTAAACAGTTCTTTAAAAACCATTCTTTTTTTAAATATATTTATTATCCTCCCGCCCCTCTTCCTTGCCAGGATTGAGGTAGTTGTTAATCTTAAAGTCAGGGGCGCGGGTTCAGATACCAGCCAGTTCGATGATTTAGATACCATATGGCAGCGTTTTCCAAACTGTGAGGCGCGCCTCCCTAGGGAGGCGCGTACTAGTCTAAGGGGAGGCGCGAATATTGGCCACCAGGACCAATTTTCCAAATGATTTTATAAATAAAATAATAAAATTTACAAGGTTCTGGGACGGAGGTTTTCCTTAATTAAAATAATATACATGAATAAATAAATAAATAAAATTTTTTAACGGAGGCGTTGTAACATAAAGTTTAGAAACCACTGGCCTAAAGTAAGACTCATTCTAGAAAATTATACTATGTATAAAACCAAAGGCGGATCCAGGGAATTTTTCAGGGTTTTAATTTCTTTCTGACTAGACGCGAAGCTCGCCGAAGGCGATAGCATTGTTAATTATTTTATTTATTAGGATTGGATAAGGGGGTAAAAAATTGAAAAAAAAAAAAATGTTTTTTATAACTAAATCGAAGCCAAATAAATAGAAAACATTCAAAAAATAGCGTTGATTATTATTTGATTAGGGGGTGGGGGGGGGGGGATAAAGGGTTGATTATTTAAGAAAGGCCTTGGAATATTCCAAATCGCTTGTTGACATTCTTTTCCAGTTATAAATAAAGTTAGATTAGAGAAAAAGGTATTTTTTTACTTTTAATAAAAAGGGAATTGTTATTTTCATCTATTAATTTTCCTATACAAACAGAGAGAGAGTCGAGATTCTCGTTCAGTCCAGTGTGTGGCCTGCATGCAGGCGCCTCTATTTTTTAATTGTGTTTAAAGTGAATCAAAGTGAATAATTAATATAGTGTAACCCACCCTGGCCACCCCGTCAACCAGCACACCCTCTTGAGCGTCTTATTAAAGGTAATTATTATGCATTTTATCGTTGAAAAAAAAAAATGATAGAAACAAATAATTAGACTGCGAAAAACAATTGCTTTTGAATATGAAATTAAATATTTTGTATTTCACTAAGGGTAGAGGGAGAATATAAGCTGTTGAAAGGGGGGGGGGGGGAGTGTAGGTGTCATTGAAAAAAAATTGGTTTTTTTTTATCTTTTTTTTTCTAATAAAAAACACACTTTTTTCTCATTCACACTCAACACTCACACACACATTCACACATTCTATTCAGCAACTCAGGCCATTTAAGACTTTATACGATAACCGTTATTAATTAATAATATACACATTGGAGGTCCAGGCATTTCTATTTAGGCCATTTAGTATCCATTTCGGACTGCCAGGGGTCCGAACCCGCGACGTTCGGTATAGAAGGTAGACACGCTACCAACTACACCAAGCCTGAGGGCATTTTTTTGATTTTTTCTTAAATCACCATTATTACTTTCTCTTAGCATATATATGAAATATATAGAAAGTATTGCTATCATGTCAAAAATTCGGTGTCGAGATTTTTTTTATCATTATGGCCTATATTTTTGTTAATCAAATTTCCTTAATATACTTTACACAGGGGTGGATTAAGGGTTGAAAATTAAAATAAAATAATTTCAAAATAAAAATAATTATTTATAAATGTATTTAATTTATTTTGAGAGTAATTTCGCGGCGAAGGCTCGCATTTCCTTAAAGGGGGGGGAGGGTATGAAGGCATTAACCAGGGGGGTTAATGCCCCATCCCCTATAATGCATAAAGATATTAATGTTTTTTAATACTTTTACTAAAAAATAAGTGCATTCCGTTTGAGTTAAAATTTATATTCAATATTTAGCAACTAGTATAGTAGGATAGAAATATTTTAATGTCATTCTAAAATTTCTTATTACTGGGGCGAAATTAATTTTTGAAGATTTCGTAACTCTCATAAACAGATAATAATAACACTGGGTAACTTAGTTAACCATCGAATACCTTGCAGAATTTTGTAGGGATTTTTTTCATTAGGTAGAAAAGTAAGATATTCCAAATGATTGCTATTTTTAATTAAAATATAAATAAGAATAAATAATAAAAAAATACTTTTATATAAATTTATATTTTTTAGCATTAAAAATTATTGTTGTTGTATTATTTATTAAAATGGGGGGAGGGGGAGGCGTCATGAGATTAATTATTTTTAAGGGAGGCGTGTTAACATAAAGTTTGAAAACCACTGCCATATGGTTTAAAAAATATGCCTGGATCCACAGTATAACCTCACTTATGGAGCATCTCTCATAACTAGTAACTTGCATACCGAGCAACACAAATTGTAAAAGAATACCTTGGTTAACGATCGGAGTTTCGCATAACGAGTGGCGAGGAGGGGGGAAGTCCCTGATTGATATCAGTCTGTGTCATGGGTGGTCATAAAAATAAAAAAAAAAAAATAAAAAAAATATATAAAAAAAAAAAATTTACCCCTTCAAAATTAAAAAACTCTATTATTTATATATTTGATTATTTATATTTTTGATTTCAAAAAAAACAAAAAAAGGGATTTTTCAAAGGGCCGGAAAAAAAAAAAAAAGGGGGGACCGACCCCCGGGGGGGGCTTTTGCCCACCCCTGCTCTATGGGGATAGTGTTATTGTTTCGTTTTACGAGTATGATTCTGGAACTAATTATGTTCGTTAATCGAGGTTCCACTGTATATCGTAAATAATTAGTATCGTTAAAGTCTATATATGGCCGAAAAGACAAAAAATATATAGTCTATATATTTATTTTAAAAAGCAAAAGAATTTAGATATTAAAAAAAAAATCATAAAAACAATTGAGAATATGTAAGTAATCCACTTTCATAATTTATTATTAAATTTTTATTCTCAAATTGGAATGGAATGGCCATTCATTCCTTTTTCAGCTCTTAAATTTTTTTTTTTTTTTTTTATTCAATTAAATCTTTGACATCGAACTTATTTTTTGAACTAAATGATGAGTTTTCTTTTTTTTTCTGAAATTAATAATTAACAAAAATATGTAACCAATAAAATAAAACATCCCGTTTATCCGGTTTAGTGTTTTGCCCCAAAAAATTTCATGTAATTAAGTACCAATATATAAAACGACAATTTTAAATTTCTTACTTGTTTTAGTGTCTTGTAATTATATTAATTTAATAAGCTAATTACTTTAAAAAAAAATTTTAATTTTTTGCAATTTATAAAATTCCTCTATTTAATATTAACAAGAAAAACTAATTTTTTAGATACGAGAAGTGATTCCTAGGTGAAGGGTAGATTTATATTTGACAACACTTTTTTTTAAGAGGGGACAAGGAATATTAAGAATTTGTAAGATAATTCCTTAATGAAATATATTCGTAGACATCAGGGGCGTAAATAACACCCCGGCAGACACCGCAATACGGGGGTACAGCAGGTCAAGGGACGCAGAGACCCAGTTGGCCAAAAATATTTTAAAAAATTTAATAAATAAAATGTAGTAAACACATTATCATCAAAATAAATTCCATCATTAAGATATCTTGATAAAATTGTTTCATAAATAACATTGTTCTACAGTGAATTATTTTCTGGGGTATCATGAGCTATTCTTGGGTATATAGGTAGCGCTGATTCAAAAAATTCCACCAGTTTTTTGCCCCATCAGACATAGTTTTAGAGATATAGAGAAAAATCAATTTTAAGAGAAAACTTGCTCTAAAGTGGCTCATATTTTGAATTTTCAAGATTTTTTTTAAGGGGACACCCCTTTGAAATATGCAAATAGTGAAATTACATAGAAATATTTCAGTTTCAGTACAATCTGAGGTGATTTGGTGGTGCAAAATGCGGCTAGCTAGTTTTTTTCCCCCCCAACAAAATTTTTAAGAGAGAGAGAGAAAATCAATTTTAAGAGAAAAGTTTAGCAAAAATTGAATTTTTTTTTTAAACTTTGGACACCCCTAAAAATTTTTAATCATTCCTGAATTCAAAAAACGTGGGTCTACGATATTCTGTAGTTCTTTAATATTCCAAAAATCACTCATTCATGCAAATCGGTTAATTATTAACGACATTATAAGCAAAATAGTTACCAAAGTCAAATATAAATACAAATACCTGTAGAAGAAAATTTTATGATAAATACCTTAGAAGTTAGTGCTATTCATGGATAGCGCTGAAACCTGACTTTGATAACTATTTCGTACATAATTTCATTAAAAATTAATAGATATTCAAGAATGAATGATTTTTAGAAAGTTGAAGAATTATAGGATATCGAAAATATATAGTTTTTTTTCACTCAGGAATCGGAAAAATTGTATTAGGGTGTCCAAGTTTAAAATAAAATAAAAAAACTGTAAAAATTCGGTTTTTCAATCTTTAAGCCATTTGAGGCACCACTAAATTTTCTGGAATTCTATATTAACAAATATTTAATTTTTTTTTTTTTTTTTTTTGGGACGACAACGACATTCTTGTACCTTCGGGAGAGGGGGGGGCGGCAATCAATGTAGTTACGCCTCTGGTAAACATTATATCTTATTAGAAATGATTTGACTTAATTCAAAATTGCATATAATTTTAAAATTATACATTTTACTTATATATCTTTCTAGGAACTTCCAAGCTCTCTTTTATTTAAAAATAATACATGTAATTCTTATATCTCTAAATTCAACCTTATTTGCTATGCACACCACTTACCATCAATGACTCAGTCGATGAATTTCATTACAGTTAAATTTCACCGGAGGGCTTCATGAAAAATTATTTTGAATTTGTGGTAACCTTCGAAATATTTTATTTTAAAAATCAATTTTCTCTGGCCTTGATTAAATTTTAACCTTTTCTATTTTTGGAGAAAATATAAAAAAATTTTTGCAAGATAATTTAAAAATAATAAATAACTTGGTTAAATTTTTTTTTAAATTTAATAAAACGGATGTTGAATTAATTTTATTATTGTCCCAGTTTGTCAGCGATAATATATCAATAGGCTACATAATTTTCCAAATTTAAATCACTCTGTACTTATCTCCGAATCCTTGTTCTCTTGACCTATCTTTCTTTATGCACTCATATATCAACACTCTCCTACTGAATCTATATAATAATTTATTATTCATGTTGTTGGTGATTTGTGTTTCGATTAGAACAACATTAATAAGATAGTGAGACTGTATTTTTTTTCCAACTAATCAACGTCTGCTGATAATAAATCAGATGCAGGAATTGATTCGTTCATCCCCCTTAAAATTTATCACCACCGCTTTGACAACTCTTTAATTCTCTTCTTCCTTTTTTTTATCCACCCCTTCACTTTTTCTCTCTTTTAGAATCACATTTATTCATTTGTGAGTTGGACAACAATATCCCAATCGGAAATGATCATTCGTCTTCGAAGCTGAACGAAATTACTCAGCATTAAATTTAATAGAGATAATTTTATACTATTTTGACTCTTTCTCTGTGTATGTGTATCGATGTTGAAACTGGATGGAGAAACTTATTGGAAAATTCTTTTTTTATTTCTTTTCAATAACACTTTGAAAACGTGCTGAGAATCGTTTTTATTCACCCTTTAAGAAACGTGTTAATGAAAATACAAAGGTTGTCATTAGAAATACATTTATTTGCCTGTGTATCTAAAATAAAGATGAGATAAATATAAGTTGGCTTCCTCCTCTTTTTGGGTTTTCCAAAGTCGGCATGGAAGCAATATTTATTTACATTTCATGGCATAATATCACTGATCCGTTTTGTCTATTCCCTGACCCTCTTATCTTTTTGACCTATTATATAAACAAAATTGTTGTTTTGGGATATTGGAAAGCCGAACTAGATATCATTTTATGAGTACAACTTATTTACTTTTATCTCGATCTCTGATGATTATATTCAAATGAAAAGTATTCCTACGGGACTCGAATCTCCCTACTTTTTATTATTTTTTTGAGAAGATGGTTATTAGTCTTACAAAAAAATTGTCTTATTCAAATTATAAGAATTTATTTACTTCATACAATTTGGAAAGAAGTTGTTGTTGAGGTTAGAAATTAGAAAGAGCAAGTACGTACAGGTGCAGCACCAAATACCGAAGGAGACTCTTTGCACAAAATTTATTTGTCCATCTTCATTTCATTTTTTTATTTTCCATAGGATTCCAAAGAATATTGGAATTGTCATTTACAGTATTGAAAATTTACATAACTTAAAGCAAATAACATAATAATATACAATAATTAATTAAATTAACATTGTAGAAATTCATTTACCTTTATAATAGCATTTTTTAATTAAATTTTTTTTAGTTCGGTTTTAAAATTTGAAAAATTGCTGATTCTCTTAATTTCTTCGGGGAGTCGATTATAAAAGGTAACGGCCCGGTAAAGAGGATTCATTCTAAAAGTCTGTTCTATTCTTCAGTCCTTAAGTTTATGTCATAATTCTTGATGCATAAAGGTCCGTCTTCTTCTTTCCTAGCTTTATTCCCGCAGTGAGGGGTCGGCGGAATTAGTTTTTTAAGACCGGAAGAAATATTGATAGAACAGGCTGGGCCGTCACACGGTCTGACGCTTGCTGAAAATTTAGAAGGAAGGGACAGACATGTAAAGAACAGTCCCAGTCCCAGCTCAGGTAGATCGCGGTCGCCATCCACGTACCCCCAAGTTGTGGGCACAGACACACACACACACACACATAGAGATCATCGCGAAAACCACTTTTTTGAAGTCAGGGGACCTCAAATCGGGTATATCCGTCAAAATCTTGACATGAATCCATTACTTTCTCTCTCTATATATATTACATATATACATAGGTAAGAGAAAGTAAAAAAGGCAATTAAAAAACGAAATAAATATAACACTACGAAATAAAATATTAAATAATCTTGGAATATATTAATAGTAAAACGATATGGAAATTTATTTATTATTTATTTCTTAATGGGAGAGGGGCTTTGGACCCCTATATCCCCCTTGTATAGGAGCATTTAGGGGTTAATTTATTCTTGATCATGATTGTTAAATAAAGTCGATCGAAGCTATAGCGCATCGGTTTTAATTCCATAATTCCCCTGATTGAACTGAGGTCATTTAAACTTCGTTCCTATTTATTTCAATTGATTGGTAAATAAATTTTCCTCCATGAATTCGTTTTAAATTTCCCTCTTTGACTCAACTTCCTTTTATTCAGGGCGATAGGCACATACACACAGGGACAGGAAGACAGCCGCTAGCGCTTTATATTATAGTGTGATGATTATTTTTAATAAATATGAACGAATAATGCGGTAATTGTCAATTAAATACATATTACTTGTCGTCTATGTCCTTCGTTTAAAATTTTTTGCTCATACTTTTTTATGCTTAATCCCACTTAGAATAAATAAATTTATTTTGAATTATTTATTCTAAGTGGGATTAAGCAATAAAAATTCCTCTATTATTAAGTACAAATATTAATATTTTTTTTTTAAACTAGCGTAGATATTCATTTGTAATTTCAGGTGTAATTGTTCCTTTCCTATTGCATGACACGATAGAAAAAAAAAATTCTAGAACAATGCCAACAAGTGCATGTTGTTTAATTTTGATGCTATCACCCAAGTTGATGTAAATTAATAAATACTCAAAGCTGATGGTTTATTTATAGGGATAAATGAATAATAATAAAGATTAATCTTGATTGAAATATCCTATGAACGACCGGTTTAAATTTAAGTGCAACAATGCATTTTGAAATTTTATAAAACTGATATTTTATTATATTTTATAATTGTGTAAAGGAAGACCGTCTAATTCGCAGGAAGGTGAAGAAGAAAAAAAGATTTAATTCGGCCCAACAAATATTCATTTCCAATGTCTACGTTTCGGGGACTATACGTCACCCATCCTCAGGACCTTAAAATACAACAATACAACATAACTTGATATATTTAGATAAACTTGAATATATAAAGTTATGTTGTATTGTTATATTTTAAAGTTCTGAGGATAGGTGACGTATAGTCCCCGAAACGTTGACATTGGGAAAAATCTGTGTGACTGACAGCACTCAACTTTCTCTGTCCTTTGGTAATCGAAAGTTGTGTTCTGTGCTTGTCACACCAGATTTTTTGTGTCGAGATATATTTAGTTTCCGACAGTACAGTACTGTACATTTGAATTCAAAATGTAACATTTATAAACAGAAAAATATTTATATTTTGTTACCGTGACAACCATTTCTCCTATCTTTCCTATGAAGTACAAGAGTAAAGTGCTCTTCAGAAGATTTCAATGGCAAAATGAGAATATACATTTAAACTCAAAAATAATTGATCTTTGAATTTTAATCAAAAAATCGTTGTAGCTAATTTTGAGAAAATCGCAAAAAATCAGTAAAGTACTAGTACTTTTTGGCTGATTTTGATAAAAAGTTTATTTTCACGCCTCAGGTTACTTAAATATAATTCATGACCAAAATTGAACACAACACACACGCACACACGCAGACAGACTATGTTGCGAAAACCACTTTTATTTTGGATTCAGGAGACTTCAAAACGTGTATATCCATCGAATTTTTGACATGAATCCAATACCTACTTTGTCTATATATATTACATATATACATAGGTAAGAGAAAGTATAAATTAATTGTTAGCCACATTAAGTCTTTTTTCTTCATCTTGTTGGTATTTTATTATTAATATTCTCTAGCTAGGCCTGTTTCGGAATTATTTGTTTAAGGGGACAAAACAATTTGTCGTTCAGAGATAGAGGTCATGTTCCAGAGTCATTCTCTTCCCATCATCTCTGAACCAGTTCGCAACTCCCTTTATTTTTCTGACATGAAGCGTTCTTTGCAGCTAGTTTAAACTATTTTTTCCATTGTCTTTATTATTCTTTTACTATTATTAATACCCTTGAATGTTATCTACTTTTTTTGGAGAATTTATCTTTATTTAATTTAGTAAAGGATATATCCAAAAATTCAAGGCTTTTACACACAAAGATATGATATATTTTCTCAGATTTTAAACTACTCATTTTTTTTTTTTAAATAAATATTAAGTCTTTTTTTTTTTTTTGTCGGTTTATACAATTATTTAATAACAAGTGAAATCTCATTTTAACAGAATAATTTCTTTAACCTTGTCATTTTGGTTAACAACTTGTCTTAAATAAATAAAGCCCTCCTGCGTGGAACGTGTGATTAAATAATCATTCATTCCGATTCATTCCGGACCACCTGGGCGAAATGGACAAAAAAAAGACCTGCCAGTTGAGAACTAGAAACGATGTGACCAGCATTCTTTATAAAAAAATTGTGTGCTCTTTAATTTCCACTTTGTAACTTAAGACAGTGTAGCGGGATAATTTATTAGACAAAATAATAATTTATTTTTTGTAGTTCTATAACTAGAATTATTTGCGCTCTTTTTTAGAACTCTATTCTGGCCTTTTTTCAAGCTATGCTTATTTCGTTTATTATTCACTTCAAGCCGACGTTTCGGTCAGATATACAACCATCCTCAGGCCTGAAGAGTGTCAACAATGTGTAAAGTATTTCTTGCCATTTAATAAGGACCAAAGGCTTTGTGAGTCAAGTTTAGATTAAAAGAAATAATTTACACAAATGCTTCATTCGACTTTTTGAGGAATTTTGTTGACTTCAGCCCTGAGGATGTTCGTATATTGATCATGATTGTTGAACCGAAACGTCGGGTTGAAGGGACTAATAAATGAAATAAACCTTGCTGCAATCGCTCTTTTCTTTATTCCACATTTCTATTTATTTATTTTAATTTATTTTCGGCTGTTGGCTACCGCCTTTCAGTCCCTCACTTTTACTTTCTCTTACCTATGTATATTGTAATATATATATGAGAGAAAGTATTGCATTCATGTCAAAAATTCGATGTCGAGATTTTGATGGATCTTCACGTTTTGAGGTCCCCTGAATCCAAAAAAGTGGTTTTCGCGACATGGTCTGTCTGTGTGTGTGTGTGTGTGTGTGTGTGTGTGGGTGTGTGTGTGTTCAATTTTAAGCATGAAGGAATTGAGCTAGGAGGTTGAAATTTTATATTTAAGTTAAATACCTCCCTGGACCGGAAAAATAAGCTTTTAATCAAAATCGGCCAAAGAATACTAGTACTTTACTGATGTACTTTTTCAGTTTTTTTCGATTTTCTCAAAATTCGCTCTAACGATTTTGATTAAAATTCAAAAATCAATTATTTTTTAGATGCTCTTTCAAATGTATATTCGCGTTTTGCTCTCAAAATTGTTTGAAGCACACTTTACTCTTGTGCTTCATAGGAAAGATAGGAGAAATGGTTGCCATGGTTACAAAATATAAATATTTTCCCATGTTTATAATTTTGACATCTGAATTCAAATATTCCCTACTGCCGGGAACTAAATACATGTCGACACAAAAAATCTGGTGTGACAAGCACAGTACACAACTTTCGATTACCGAAGGTAAGAGAAAGTTGTGTGCTGCGCCAGTCACACCAGATTTTTGTTTTTACATTCATTCAATATTTAAAAAATTTCACAAAAACAGAACAATATTTTTTTTAACCCTTTTTGTCTACTGATGCCATTTAAGGGTTCGACTTTATTATACATATTTTTAAAATATAATACATAATATCGATGGCTACCGGGGGACGTTCCACACGCTAATTGCCCGGTGTCGCCAAAAAACTATTAAAAAAATTTAACAATATTTTTAAGTAATAAGCTTATATTTTTATAAAAGTATGTTTCTATTTATTTGACTCCCTCATCCCCATTGGATAAAAATATACAATATTTTAGATAGAAAAAAAAGGAAATTAAAAAAAATAAATAAATATAACACTACGAAATAAAATATTAAATAATCTTGGATAAAAGTAAAGTATTTATTATTTATTTCTGAATGGGAGAGGGGGGTTTTGGACCCCTATATCCCCCCTGGCTCTTGTATAGGAGCAGTTAGGGGTTAATTTATTCTTGATCATGATTGTTAAATAAAGTCGATCGAAGCTATAGCGCGCATCGGATTTAATTCCATATTTCTCCTGATTGAACTGAGGTCATTTAAACTTCGTTCCTATTTATTTCAATTGATTGATAAATAAATTTTTTTGTCGCTTTGCATTTTATTAAAAGTAGGCTTCTATTGTCTACAGATAAATTTAGTAGATATAAATTAAAGTTTTGTTTGCATTAAAACAATGATATTTTGCAAATTGAATTAACTATTTTCTTTCTCTTTTGACTACTTAATTTAATATTTTTATTTATTACATATAGGCCATGTTTTGTTTTTTTTTCTTCTTGAGCTGTTTGTGATTTTGTAGGGAGCCAAAAAAACAATGGAACGATTCAAGGAGTCGTTTATCAAACTGATTTGTGATTTATTTGCACAATTGCCAGGTCACTGAACTGAACTCAGAGAAGGCATTGCTTTGAGAAAAAGGAAATCAAGCCAATGAATTGCCCCCTCCCTCCCCCCATACATCCCCTTTTTGATTTTATTTAAATGGAATTTCACATGAGACATCTAAATATTGATGATGACGAACAAAAAACTTGACTCGGAGAAAAAAAAATCTGGTGTGTCTTAATGCACAGTACTTGCGTTTTTAGATGGCCCTGAGCTACGAATGCTTCCATTGGAAAAAATCTGAAATACTAACAGTGTACTTAAAACAATTTTGAAGAAAAAACTTACTGATATATATATTTTAAAGAGCATCCAAAAAATAATTGATTTATGAATTTTAATCAAAATTATTAGACCAAATTTTGAGAAAATCGAAAGAGAAAACAACTGAAAAAATACTTCACCAAAGTACTAATACTTTTTGGCCGATTTTGTTTAAAAAAACTTATTTTAACTATCCGGGAGAGTACAGTACTTAACTTAAATATAAAATTCCAACTGCGTAGCTCACTTAGTGACGTCATTTCAACTTTTTCTTGGGGCTGGAAAATCCACCCCCCCCCCCCAAATGACGCCACTGAGCTCACTTCTTTGATGCCTTAAATCTTGACTCACAGGCAGACAGACACACACCCAGACCATTTTGTGGGACCCACTTTTTGAACTCAAAACTTGTATATCTATCAAAATCTCGACATCAAATTTTTGACATGAATCTAATACTATATATAGGTAAGAGAAAGTAAAAATTATTACGGTTATGATTTTGACGATTAGTTATAAATAGGGCTCGGATTTCGCCCTATTTGCCTTTTTTTAATATATGGCTTCAAATTTAGGCCAATATGATATGTATACGTTTCATGAAATTCTGAATAAAATAAGAGGCATTTGTTAGTGCCTATAATGCCTATTTTGGCCGATTCTGGGTTTTAGTGCCTATTTCATCTATAATTTTTTCAAATCTCGGGAGGGGGGTAAAGGGGGTAATTACCCCCCCCCCCCGAGATTTGAAAAAAAAAAATACTTTTTTTCAAAATAAAAAATGTATTTTTAATGTAAAATTTTAAAAATTAGTACTTAAAAATTTGATTTGTATTTGTATTCTGGCAAACAAGTACAGAATTACCGAAATTAAGAAAAAATTGTGTGTTATGCGACCAGTCACACCAAATTACCAAAAATAAGACATCTATTTTTTAAATTTTTTTATATTATTTCTTAAATAATACCTTTTAAGTGCCTTTTTAAGAGCCTATTTTTACAATAAATGCCTTTTTAAGTGCCTATTTTAATAATTTTTAGTGCTTAGTTGCCTGCCTATTTTAAAGATTTTTAGTGCCTATAAATCCGAGCCCTAGCTATAAATTTATTTAATTCAACAAAAATTTTAAAAGGGAATCTTTAATCCTCGAAATAGGGCATTATTAGCAAACTTAATTTCGACCGTGAACTGTATAAAATTAAAACCATCTGGTATCTAAAAGGAATATTAGCAAAAAAAAAAAAAAAAACCAAAGGTGTTTAACATTTGTTCCGGTTATTATCGTGATTAATATGTCTCGCGAGTTTTACCCGAACGACTCTGAACGTCGTTGTTTGCTGTTGTTACTGTTACTGTTGCTGTTGCATCTGTTTCCCAACCAAGAGTCGCTTGGCAACCTTTCTCTTTCTGCCTTTTCTTCGCCTGTCTCGACAGATTTATCGAAATTTTTCCCTTGCCTCCTGTTGTCCAGACACATTTGTTCTCTACTGATAACCTCTGCATGTTGGACATACCGTACCATTTACTCATAAAATAATGACATTCAGATAAATACACCTACCTCCTCGAGTTACTACATATACGATATATTGATATAATAATAAAATATCAAAAAGATAACTCGAGATTTTATTATGGTAATATTTCTAAACATTACTCACCTCACTATACTGTTTTTTTCTCAAGATTTTTTTTTTTTTTTTTTGGGTTGAATAAACTCACTGCACAATCATTTTAATTATGGGGGCAATAAAAAATGCAGATTTTATTAAATTATTTATTAATTTATTCTACTTCGTAGATCAGGAGTTTACAAAAAAAAAAAAGAACTTCACGACACTCCAATTTATTGTTAGGATTTTTCATTTAGTATAAACTTGATATACGAAATAATTACATATAATCTTTTACAATTACTAATGTTATAGGATCCTTGAGCTATTTTCCAAAATTTGTACATTTTTTTATTTTACAAAAATATGATTGAATGAATTGCAGAGTTAATAATGCCAAAAGCAAAATTCTAAAAAAAAAAAATACTTTATTTATCAGTTGTGTCGACGTTTCGGCCGTTTCTTCCAGCCTTCTTCAGGACTTTAAAAACACAATAAAATATATTAATAAAAAAATCAATATCCCCGAGTAAAAATGATTAAAAATGTTCAAGGGATACACACGCCCGCAACTGGTCTGCATAGTGAACCTTGAGGAACACACAGGGATATACACGCCCACACCAGGGACACAGGTATGCACACGCCCGCACCAGGGACACAGTGATGCACACGCCCGCACCAGGGATACACACGTCCACACCAGGGACACATAGGTCCACACAAGAATACACATGTCCACACCAGGGACACAGGGATACACACGTCCACACCAGAGACACACGCCCGCACCAGAGACACAGGGATACACACGCCGGCACCAGGGACCCACATTTTTCTTCTTTTTCTTTCTTTATAATGAACTTAAACCTTCCTCATTTTCACACATGAAAATAATCTATTCATCTACTTAGTCTTCTGTGCCCTGGCTAGTTTTCGTATACTCTTGTCCGATAATTGATTTTTATTTGACCTTTTTATTTAAATTGTCTACTGTTTTTTTTACTTCTAAGCTATGCACCTCAGGCTTTTAACCTCACTCTTCTACCTGGCTTGTTAAAAAATATTAGACTATAAATATGGATTTTTCTTTTAATAAAATAATAAGCTATTTTTCTTTATATTGAGATCTTAATTTAATTTTTTTTTTTTTTTTTTTTTTGAAGGAGAGAGAGAAAAAATGAAATCTTTAAAATGCTGACTTCATAAAATCCTCAGAGTTATAAAATTATCCTCTATAATACAAAGACTTGCGAAGAGTGATATAAAATATTCAATAAAAATTTCATCTCTTTTTATAAAAAAAAATTCAATATACCTATATAGGTATATATTTACTGCATAAATTATGATTAGAGACGTCACCTAGATTATAGACAACCAAATAAAAAACCAAAATGACTTTAAAATTTTCATTCAATAACCTAATTATCCTCTTTTTATCTAAGAAATATTAAACGAGCATGACCTCGTGAGCTTAAATATTAATTATGATAAAAGTAAACGGAAAATATTAAAATACGTCAACGATTGTCAAATACAAGTAATTAATGCCTTCTTCATAGTAGAAACGGAAATTTTTCAGTCCACCCTCGTATTTTGATAATATCCTAAAATTTTTTGAGAAATATCTAGGTTTTCTCTTACCTATGTATATATGTTATAATATATAAGCTTATACATAGAGAAAAAGTATTGGATTCATGTCAAAAATTCGATGTCGAGATTTTGATGGATATACACGTTTTGAGGTCCAAAAAAGTGGTTTTCGCGACATGGTCTGTCTGGGTGTATGTGTGAGGTCTGTAAACAAAATATCTAACGAAAAAAAGCGAGTATGTTGAAATTTTATATTTAAGTTAGTCACCCCCCCTGGGACATGACACGAAGTTTTTGAACCAAATCGGCCCAAAAGTATTAGTACTTTACTAATGTACTTTTTCAGTTTTTTTCGATTTTGTCAAAATTCACTTCAACGATTTTGATTAAAATTCAAAAATCAATTATTTTTAGATGCTCTTTAAAATGTATATTCTCATTTTGCCATTGAAATCTTCTGAAGACGACTTTACTCTTGTACTTCATATGTGAGATAGGAGAAATAGTAGCCGTGGTATCAAAATATAAATATTTTCCTATACTTATTAATTTTACATCATGAATTCTAATATATCGGCGAAAACTAAATATATGTTGACACGAAAAATCTGGTGTGACAAGTACAGAACACAACTTTCGATTACCGAAGGTAAGAGTGCGACAGTCACACCAGAATTTTTTTGTTGGCTTTCAGTATTTTTTCTGAACGCAACAATAATTATTTAAAATAATGTCAACTTAACAACGCTGAAGATGACTTTTCGAAGCGTTATTTTAAAATACTCTGGCTGCATTTTTTTTTCATCAATTTCTATTTCTTCTGCCTGACATTGATTTTTTTTATCACAAAGTGTATTTATATGTTATCTAATGGGATTTTTTTTCTTTTTTTTTTTTGCAGGTAAGGGTCAACAACACTTCTCGAGTTATCTACTATTTAACACATCTGGCGTGAGTCTTAAGAAAAATATTACACAATTTTTTTTTTCATCACGTTTAACAAAGGGAATTTGTTAAATAATTTATTAGACGTTATGTTAAAAAAAAAAAAACACGGAATATTTTAGCCCTTTAAATTGCTATCAATATGAAATTTCTATATCTTAATCTACGCGGGCTTAGGACAATTTAATTTAAATTATTTCTGATATTTTGACGTAACAACGTCTTACAAATCATGTGTCTATAGTGGCAAGTTAGGGAGGCATACACGAAAAAGTGTATCGGCTTGAATAACTCCTCTGTCTAAGAGGTGAATATATGGTTAGAAAGAATGAGTTTTCAGCTAAAGATTTCACCATTTATTTTTTCCTATCATTTTATTTTACCGCGGTACTGCGGTAAATTCTAATTTGAAAGTTTAAACCCCTGTAGATTCCGACCGGCTAATCAGATCAGACTAAATGGGATGTCATTTTTTTATTAATTTTTTTTTTAATTCAGGTACGCAGGACTAAAACATCAGGCTGGAGCATTTAAATAAAACAAATAAATAAAAGAAATCAGTATTGTAGTTGTGGCTGTTGAGTTGTATCAAGGAAGGGTTGCAAAAACAGAGACTGTCAGTGAAATTTTATTGGTCCAATAAATCTGTGTGTCTGTCTCTCTGTCTCTGTGACTGTGAACAAAATACACGTATCTCAAGAACGATAAAAGCTTGGAGGTTGAAATTTTATATTCAAGTTTGGCACCCCCCAGAGATGTGGCACGAAGCTTTTGAACAAAATCGACCAAAAAGTACTAGTACTTTTTTTTCGATTTTCTCAAAATTCCCTCCAACGATTTTGATTAAAATTCATGCTCTTGTTATATATATTCTCATTTTGCCTTTGAAATCTTTTGAAGCACACTTTACTCTTGTACTTCATAGGAAAGTTAGGAGGAGAAATGGTTGCCATGGTAATAAAATATAATGTTCAAAACTTTTAATTCTATCTATCTAATTTAGGATCTACTGTCGGAAACTAAATATATGTCGACACAAAAAATCTGATGTAACAAAGCACAGAACACAACTTTCAATTACCGAAGTTAAGAGAAATTTGTGTGCTGTGCAACCAGTCACACCAGATTTTTAATCTTGCAATTTCTTGAAAAATTTTTAATAAAAAATTTATTGACAGGGGTGTAAGTGTCGGTAAATGCCAGAATCATTCATAAAATACTGGATTTTAACTAGAAAAATTATAAAACGTTTTTTAATTTTCTCGACATCGGTGTCGACATATTTTTCTGCCGACACTCCAGCCCTGCTACAAACCTAGAAAATATCCATTAAATAATTACATGTATAAAACAGATGGGTGTACTTTAATAGTGTCACTCACTCTACTTTTAGATTTCAAAACAAAATTTATTTTCTCCCTAAATAATAATAATAATATTATTATTCCTTTCAGCCTTTTCACCTATTATTATTTTCTATCTTCATTATTCTATTTTGATCATTAAATAACAAAATTCACTAAATAATTTATCAATTCTTTCAATTTCAACCCCTTTAGTCTGAGATCTCACATTAATTGTATTTCGACTAAATGTAATTACGAATATACACCTTTGTTTTAGTACTTAACGATTTATGTTTTAAATAACACTACTAAATGATTAATTAAATATCATTTAATGAAAAAAATGTCATTCCGGACACGAAAGGGTGGTGGGGGAGGTATTGGAATGTCCGACCAGAGCGTTCCCTTTGTTAAACAAATAAAATACGTACTTAATGAACGTTGTTAAATTAAGAACGAAATATTTAATTGTCTAAATGTTTCTCATTAGTAACATCGGGTCACTTAGTATAATGAACATTTTGATTAAAATGTGAGGTGAGGTTTTTAGTTTTGTTGATAGGGTGATTTATCAAGTATTGAGAGAGAAGAGTGTGCGGGGTTAAAAAATAACGAGTGATAAATGATTTGAAAATAAGATAATTATTGATTTTTGGTTTCGTAATTAATTGAACTCGTGGGAATAATTCGCACGTAAACATCAATCGAGATCGATAAATTTTATAATGTCTATTGTGAAATTGAAATTAATTAAATTTTATAGATTTAAATGAATAGAGGAAGATGAGTGAGAAAAATAAATTATAGATGAAAGTAGAGCTCTCAGGAGGAGAGTAAATTCATTTAATTCTCAGGAAAGAGTGGATATACTGTATATACTTCAGGCCAAACTGTTTTGTTTTTTAAGACAAACTAGTTCGTCCTTAAATCTTTTTCTCCTAGGCCAATCTAGTTTAACCTTAGTGCGTTAGAATAAACAAATTTTCCTATTATATACAAGTAATTCTCTTGCAAGGAGTGCTTAGTTTTTCAATAACAGGAATGAGGAGGAATGAGAGAGCCTCTATTATTAAATCAAACTCCTTTGTTGTAAGATGTTTCGGCCAATTTTATTGTTGCCATCTTCAGTTGCATACGAGTTTTTTAGGTCCGAAACGTCTTGCAACAAAGGAGTTTGATTTAATAATAGAGACTCCCTACCTGCCTGCATTCCTCCTCATTCTTTCTTGCTTAGTTTTTCGTCAAACAAAGATTTGGTTGAAATAGATCTATGACTTTCATAAGAAAAGAAGCTGCAAAACTAATCGGGACCTCCTTTTCAATCGGATAGGAAGAAATACATTAGGAATATTAAGACAATGCTCGATAGCTATCAGAATCCTCCCAATGTATTTCTTCTTTTCGGAGTGAAAATGACTCCTCGTCCTGATTAGTTTTTCAACTCATGTGCTCCGGGTCTGAGTCTGTGCATATTATAAAAAAAAAAATAAGGAAATTTATTACTTATATATAATTCGCTACTGTTCTGTTCGTCTCTTGCTCTCTGTTTGAGCAACTTCTCGTTGGAATTTTGTATAGTCAAAGACGACTTATAAAGATTACTGGGAAATTCGTCACTAAATTCTTAGGATTTTCTCCAGTGCAAATTTGTATTGACATTGTTAGGACCTAGCCACCGAGTAATAGTAGTGGATCGTTTATTATTATTATTTTTTTTAAGTATCTGGGATATTTAAGTCTATATTTTAGGACCATCTCGTCGTTCAAATAGTTTATTGAAATGCAAGGTGGACTTTTTAAAGATGGGAAAAGAAAAAAAGGAGAGGGTCCAGTGAGACTAAGCTGCCTGAGTAGGTCTGAAGTCTGCTTACAATTAGTTGAACTTAGAATGATCAACACAGAGAAATCAAACATTTTTTTTAAAGTGTTTCGAAATTGTCAATTTTGTCAACTTATTAAAATTTGTACTTGCTTATCCTGTACTTAAGTAAAATTGAAGGTTAGGTCTAGTTCAAGGATGTATGTGAATGTGTGTTTGTGTATATTTACTTATAAGTAAAAGAAACTGGACCTCTTTTTAAATATGGCCAGACAGGATTCTTATGTGAATTATTCATGAAATTTTACTAAATACTTGCATCCCTATCTTCATATATTATGCTAATGAGATGTCGTTTCTGGTCAATAATTAACGCAAATAATCACTCTATAGAAACATCATTATAATCAACTAAAAAAATAAATTGAATATTAAAATCATATTCCTTTTGAATGTTTCATTCTTCGATTAAAAGTAAATATTATATAAATATTGATAAAAGCGTGGTGGGAATGAATAAATATACAAATCATCATATAGAGCAAAAAAATGTTTCTACTCTTAGTTGATGGACAGACAATAGACAATTATGACAGGGAACAGGTGCAAGCTTGACAAAATTCATGGGACGTGGGTTCTGTTCTGGATTCATTTAAATTAATTAAGGTGGAGTCAAAAACAGTCAAATATATTTTATTATAGCTGCATCAGTATGACGTTTTGGCTCCTTGTTTAGGCCATTTTCAGAGCCGGTTGGCGAGAATAAATGAAATTTTAAATGAATAACTATTATCGTCTCAAATAGAAGTAGAAACATCGCAACAATCGAGTTTCAAACATTTAAAATTCTATTCTGCTGGCAGGAAGATAGGACAACAGACACCAAGAACAGTGTTGTTAAACATCGTCAAACAGTGCTGAAAATCTGGATAGGTGGCCCTCGAAAGACGGCTGAATGCCATCGATACTTAATTATCTCAAATATTTAGTATATTATAAACTCAAAATTGCCATTGTAGCCAAAAAAGTATAGGCCTAAATAAATTAAAAAAACAAAATTCTATTCTAATTCCCCATTTTTTTTAGTCATTTTTGGCTGATATGAGGCCATTTGACTTTACATTTATTAATTTTAAAACATATCGAGAGCATATCGAGGCTTATACTATGGCCTATACTCAACTGTAGAAGTCAATTGCCTCTGGAAGACAAGTTAAATGTCTATATGGCCATGGTTCGCCCTCTGCTCTCATATGGGTCTCCTGTATGGTGGGGGCGAGCCGCAAAAGTAACTTGGCTCTTCTGGAGCTGGGATTGCGTTCAACAGTTTTGTTTGTCGAGGGATCGCCTATCCCGGTTTTCAACACTGCTTGGCGTTGCTTAACATCATTGATCTTGGGAGCTGCTGTAATTCTTCATTAAAAACCACCAAAATGTAGATCCCGTCTAATCAATTAACATTTTGTATAAATGTATCTCCATTCTATTAATAAAAATTTGAAATCAAATTTTCTTTACGTATCCTCAATTCAGTTGGTTGTATTTTCTTCAACTATTTTGTTTATAAAACAAAAAGGGAATGTTTTTAGCTAAAATTTTTGTTATTATTATTTTTTTTTCTTGTTGAATATACTTTGATTATACAGTGTTCCTATTTATAATTCTTAGACAAAGTACTTTATTGTATTTTGAAATATGAAATACATCCGGTTGCTATTTCTGACTTTGTAAGACGATCCATTGTCTGTGCCCCGAGTTGGATGATTGCAGTTCGTCCTTTAAACTTTATCAGCATCTCCTCCTTATGAATTCATAAGAGAGTTGAGTTGAGCCCTTTTCGGCTTCTCTTTTGGCGCCCAGCGTATTTGTTGACCTCTGAGATATTGACTTAGTTGACAAAGTTAGATGATAAGCCAGCTCAGCCACAAAGAGAGAGCGAGACAGACTTGAGAGATTTATTATTAATATATAATATAAACATACTACAACTTTACCATTTGTATCTGAGAAAACTTTTTTCAATTTCCTCTGATATTTTATTTTTATCTATTTATAATGAAAGAATATCATATAGGATTTAATAAATTGATATTTCCTCATTTGAAGAATTTCTAATATAAAAAGTCAAAATTTAATTTAGCAGTTTAGGGCTAGAAAGGGGAGCAGATGCCGCTTCCAGCATTGAATGTCAAACTAGACAAGCATGTTGACATTATACATCAAATGACGATGAATAATGATAATTAAAAAAAAGTCAAAATGACTAAAAATTCTTTGAAATTTAAGAGATCAGATTGAAAAAATATAAGACCTTGCCAAATTAATTTTATTCTTATAGACTAGGTACTTAGTTTTTTTTATTTTTTTGGAAAATCGTCGAAGAAATTAAAATCATTATTTGGGTTGCCTACCTTTCAACAAGAAAATTCTGGTGTGACTGGTCGCACCAGATTTTTTGTGTTGAGATATATTTAGTTTCCAACAGTAGGGTACTTTTTAATTCAAGATGTAAAATTTATAACTATGGGAAAATATTTTGTTACCATAGCAACCATAGGAGAAATTCCAATATTTCCTATGAGGTACAAGAGTAAAGTGGTCTTCAGAAGATTTCAATGACAAAATGAGAATATACATTTTAAAGAGAATCTAAAAAATAATTGATTGAGAAAATCGAAAAACAAAAAACTGAAAAAGTACATCAGTAAAGTACTAATACTCTTTGGTCGATTTTGTTCAAAAGGTTCGTGTCACGTCCCATGGGGGTGCCTAACTTAAATATAAAATTTCAATCTCCTAGCTCTTTTCGTATTTGATTATTTTGTTCACAGACAGACCATGTTGGCGGATACCACTTTTTTTTCAAAACGATATCCATCAAAATCTCGACATCGAATTTTTGACATTAATCCAATACTTTATCTATATATATTAACATATATATAGAGGTAAGAGAAAGTAAAAAAAAATATGTTAATTGAGAATTTGAAAAAATATATTTATCTTTCCTTCTTTAAGATAACTATAACCAAATAAATGTAAATTTTGCTAAAAGCTATTTGCAAATATTGTTTGTTTATATATGATATTCGGGACCATTTTAACGATAACTCTTCATCACTTTGTCAACGGTTAATATTTAAGTTTGGTTTCAATATCTTATTTGGTTTATGAGACATCGATCTCTAAAACGAAAAATCCAGTCAGATTCTAATATATATCAAATTTTGTTAAATGCTTTTTTTTGTGGAAAAAGCCCTAACTATTATAAATAAATGTTAGTGGTTCCAAGCTATTAAAATTTTTCTAAATTTTTATTGGATACCAATTAACTGAGGGCCTAAATGGTCTCAAATGCCAAAAAAAGTATCAAAATTTTTTTTCTAATTTAATTTTATTCTTTTCAAACAAAAAGAGGACCAATAACGTTTTCGATGGGTGACCCCGAGATGTAGGAGTGTGAAAGGATCTATCTAGTAGTCATCAATTTAATCATATAAATAAAATCAATTTGATTTAGAATTCACAATTTTAAGAATTTTATTCTATTTTAGAAAATTCTACCCTCTATTTATATATATAAAAGCAACATATCGATACATATAAAAAATTGATCTTCCAGATTGGCGTAAAATTTTATTGGCAATTTCTCTTTGACGATTTTCTTCCAAACAACTCTACTATAAAAAAAATCTTTAACTGTCCTTAGATACACAAGCTTTTATTAAAAGATCGTTAAATGACTTGGAATTTACAAGAGAAAATACCCAGTTTAATTACCTTCTTCAAAGGTTAGTTACAACCCATGTATATATCGAAATGAATCGATTTCGAACTGATGAATGAGAAACTAATCCCAAGAAAAAGTAGATAGACTATATATTTTCTTCTTTTTATAGGTCAAATATCTTACAAGGATGTATATAAAAGAATACATAAATAGCGAGGTTATATATTCATTCCCTCCGATAAATCTTAAGATTTAAGAAAAAAAATTAATTTAATTTAATTTTTGTTAGTTGAATAATTTATTCATTTTATTTTCAAACATCAAAGATTGATTGATATATGTAATGTACTGTATATAGAGAAAGTATTAGATTCATGTCACAAATTCGATGCAGAGATTTTGATGGACATTGAGGTCCCCTGAATCCAAAAAAGTGGTCTGTCTGTGAACAAAATATCTCAAGAACGAAAAGAGCTAGGAGGTTGAAATTTTATATTTAAGTTAGGTACCCCTCTGGGACGTGACACGAAGCTTTTGAACAAAATTGGCCAAAAAGTACTAGTACTTTACTGATGTACTTTTTCAGTTTTTTTTTTTTTCGACTTTCTCAAAATTCGCCTCAAAGATTTTGTTTAAAATACAAAAATCAATTATTTTTTAGATGCTCTTTAAAATGTATATTCTCATTTTGCCATTGAAATCTTTTGAAGCACACTTTACTCTTGTACTTCATAGGAAAGATAGGAAAAATGGTTGCCATGGTAACAAAATATAAATATTTATTTATAAATTTTATATCTTGAATATATCGGCGGAAACTAAATATATCTCGATACAAAAAAATCTGGTGTGGCAAGCCCAGAACACAACTTTCTCTTGCCTTTGGTACCTTTGCTCAGTTTCTATTCAATATTTTAATTTGAAGTTTGATTTATTTATTAATTATTTTGTTTAAAGTCTTTAACGGCATCTGAGGTCATTTAAACCCCACCCCTGTTTATATCAATTGATTGATATTCAATTCAATTGAAATATATTTTTCGCCTGGGAGTTTGATTTTATTCATAAGACAGGCATATTTTATTTTTATTTGACTAAACTCTCTTAATATTTGTTTTTTTTTTTTTAATTATTAAATATGGATATGGGATTGATTAATAATCTGAAATAATTTTGTGTATTTATTTAATTTTACTTGTAATTATCATATAAGCCCCTCCCCTCTTTTTCGCTGCCCAGCGAGCCTTCCCCTACTTTAATTTTTCCAATACACCTTTGTGGAAGGGGTTAGTCGATGGAAGGGATAAATCCCTCCCTCCATTTCCCCTCCTCTCTTTACATAGCGTCGGGGCGCCATGTCAGTAGGCATCCAGCTTTGGTGCCCTTTTAATGTTCTCATATTTATTCGTTATTTATCCACAGTGATTGTTATTTTTTCATTTGTTGGTGTTTTTTTTTATATTACTACCGTGTTAATAGTGACTATTTTGTGATGTTTGAATGATTGACAAGTGAATTTCTTAAACCTGCAACATGTGAGCTCCTTCATCTAATCAGCTTCGTTTGCACATTTATGTGAGGCATTTCACCCATTTCCAGGTAATTGAATTGATTCATTATTAATTTATAAATACACTATGATATGTGTTTATAAAATTTTTGTGGCTTGAATTATTATTATTATGGGAATTTTTAATTATAGACCACATTTTGTATTAATTATTTATTAAAAATAACGCCTACTGTATAAGCAGTCAAAGCGTTGTACAATATTTATATTTTTAATAAATAATTAACAATTCTCATAATAATAATTATGATCTGTTATTTCAAATTCAAACAAAATTCAATAGTTTTTATAAATAACTATCAATAATGAGGTTAAGCTGTTTGTTAATATTTTTTTCAATATCCTTCCGCCATTGTCGTTTGTGTATCCGTCAAAGAGCCTCCGCGAGTGTTGCTCATTTGATTAACATGGAACTACTTTTTCTCATGTTAAATAAAATAATATTCCTTTCATTATTGATATATTTATTTTTTATGTCCAGCTTTTGTTTCTAGTCGTCACTTTACCTATTTAATAACTGTTTGTTTTATCATATAAATAAAATTATTTATTATATGAGTTATCATATCATCGTCATGCTGTATTTTTTATGCTTCGTTTCCATAATTATTAATATTTTTTTATTTGGAAACTATAAACATTATTTTATAATTAATTCAATTCTATATAAAATAGACCAAATATTTGTATATTAACAATTTTTTTTTTTTTTTATCTTTGTCTTTTAAGAAAGTCATGTTATCAAGGTCAGCCCAATGATGCTTCTCTTTAGATTGCCTCTTCGTTCGTTTTTATTTTTTTAAAGAGATGTATTCTAGTTAATGATAATAATATTCTCTTTAATTTTTATTTTATAAATTTTTTGCTGTTTACCACATTTGTTTGCATAGATGCCTCAATCGAGTAAATCATCTTAAAATAACTTTTTTAATTCTTGTTTACTTTTAATATTTACTTGTTCTTTTAATTTTTTTTTTGCCAATATATGGCTTTATTGCCTTTGTCTATTGCTTTATATCCTCTACTATCAATGATCCGTTTTTTTAAATCACGTTTTAAACATCTTACGATTGGAGTATAATAATTTTTCTGACACGATTTTCAAACAATGCTTGCAATTATTATACGGAAATTTTTTTAAGTCTTTTCCGGTATCTAATATATCTATACTATAAACGACACTTAATATTAATTATGATATATAATGGGGTCCAGGCATATTTATTTATACCATGCATCTTTAGACTGCCTGGGGCGCCAAACCACTCCTTTTGACTTTTAGATTATCAATAGGCCTATTGACATTTGTCAACACATCTAACCTCTCTGCCACGAGGTGGGGAGGGGGGAGGAGATTGGAGTTGTGGATTTTACGGAAATAAAAATAAATAACATATTATATTGGTGCAATAAAAAAATACTCGCGTTTCTTTTTTATGTTTCAAGAAAATATAAAACTATCCAAATATTCTCGCGGACATAAAATTCTTTGACAAATTCAAAAAATACTGTTAAACTTAAAATTCGGAAATGAAACTCAAATATAAACACAAACAAAATCATCATTCTAATTATTTTATAAAGCGCTAGCATCTGACCTGTCCCTGGGTGTATGTGCCTGTTCTCTCTCTGATTAGCCAGAGAGAGAGGAAGTGGACCAAGTGAGGGAAATTTAAAATTAAGTCAGAGAGAGAAATTTAAAACTTTATAATTTTACTTGCTCTCAGAAGGCGGCGGACTTTTCCACTTGTATTCTGATATTAATAATATTGTATTCACAAAATTTATCCCTTTAACAAATAAAAGAAATTTTTAAAAATATTTTCACCAAATAAACTTGGATTTTTTACATTTTAAACGATGAATAAATAGATATTAAAAACGAGTCAATGATCTAGGGACATTTTTTCCAATTAGTTCCAATTAATATAATTAAATTTCTGTTTGGAGTAATAAACCACTCATAGCTTTTTAATTTTTTTTTTTTTTTTAACACACTTTTTTCTCACTCACACACATTCACAAAGTCTTTTGGGCAACTCAGGCCATATAATACTTTGACGACGATATCCGTTATTAATTAATATACATATTGGTTATCCAGGCATTTTTATTTAAGTCATTTGGTATCCAAATGGCTTAAATAAAATCATCTGCTGAATCCGCGACTCTTGGTATACGAGGCTAGGACGCTAACCCCTACACCAAGCCCGAGGGCAATTTTACTACTTATTTTCGTAAATAATTTGTATGAAAAATTTTAATAAAACTCATAAAATATTAATATTTTTTTTTATTTTAATTTAGAAGTTAATTTGAAATTCATACAGCGCGGCATTTGCTCATAAACACCATTCACAAGATGTTATTTTGACTATAAAATCTTTCTATATTATAGACACAAAGTTTCTTGTATTATTAAAGTATATGTAATTAATTACTGGTTTTAAAATATTTACGCCAAATGTTTAAAAAAATATTGGGCTTTTGCTAATCTCTATATAATAAGATAATATTTTAATAAGACTCTAATTACAATAATAAAACTAAACATGAAGCCGACTTAATAGTGTCTGGACATAACGGACATTTTTAATAATAGGATTAGTAATTTATTGCAATTTCTCTCTTTTCCACTTGTTGCATTTTTTTTTTTTTTTTTTTTAAACATTCACACTTTTTTTTCTCATTCACACTCACACAGTCTTTTCGGCAACTTAGGCCATATAAGACTTTGACGATAACCGTTATTTATGAATTTATCTATATTGGAGTCCAGGCATTCTTATACTAGTTGCATTTATCCAAGCTGTTTAAATAATGAGACTGATCTAAAAAAAAAATTATTTTTAAATATTGTTAATCAATATTAATATATTTGTTGAGTGTGGAAGTGGCTGTGATTAATATCTTAAAAGAATGGAAGGAGGTAGCAGCCAGGAAGGAGTGTCTCCAAAACAATGAAACTCCCAGATATTCGCGACGTTTCGGTCCAAATTTATTTGACCATCATCAGGCAATCAGGCTACAATATTAATATGTTTTCTAAGAATTCTCTTTCTGTTTTGTGTGATTACTAGGAACCGACCGAATATTCGGTTTCGGTTACGGTTTCGGCCAGTTTCGGCTAAAAATCATGGTTTCGGCCGTAGTTTCGGTTTCGGCCAAAAAGTGGCCGAAACCAGAGTCTGAAAAAATGGGATGAGACTCGCATGCAAAAAAAAAAGGTCAAATAATTTTCACTTGAGGGAGAAAAAATTTTAGTCTCCCTAAAAAAAAGGTAAAATGATTTTCACGGGAGGGAAAAAAATTCAAAAAAAAAAAAGGTAAAATGAAAAAAAAATTTTATAGGAAATACAAGTTTCGGTTACGGTTTCGGCCGAAACTAAGGTTGAGGCCGAATATTCGGTTTCGGTTTCGGCTGAAAATCTTGTTTCGGTCGGACCCTAGTGATTACATTTTACTTTCTCTTACCTCAAGTCAAAAATTCGATGTCGAAATTTTGATGGATATACATATTTCGAGGTACTCTGAGTTCAAAAAAGTGGTTTTCGCGACATGGTCTCTCTGTCTCTTTGTAACGATTTTAAGTGTGAAGGAATTGAGCTACCGGATTGAAATTTTATATTTAAGATAGGTATAGTGAGCGCCACAATTAATTCCCCACCTGATAGCTAGAGCCTTAATAATATGGTATACTATATGGTTTATGGTGAAATAATTTTAAATTTGAAAATAAAACCATCTGTACCTGATTTTACATTTTACTTTTACCTTTTCGGTCATTAAAATTATCTCACTATACACCATTAACTATACCATATATTTAAGGCTCTAGCTATCAGATGGGGACTTAATTGTGGCGCTCACTGTACATGTACAATCCCGGACACTCAAAATAAGCTTTTGGACAAAATCGGCTAAAAAGTACTAGTACTCTACTGATGTACTTTTTTTTTTTTTTTTTTCTTAAAATTCTCACCAACGATTTTGATTAAAATTCAAAAATTCATTATTTTTTACATGCTCTTTAAAATATATATTCTCATTTTGCTCTTGAAATCTTATTAAGCTCACTTTACTCTTGTAAGATACGAGAAATGGTTGACATGGTAACAGAATATAAATGTTTTCCCATTTTGATTAAAATTCATAAATCAACTATTTTTTATATGCCCTTAAAAAAGTATATCAGTAAAATTTTTCTTGAAACTTGTTTGAAGTACACTTTACTGTATGTATTTCAGATTTTTACTTATGAAATGCAAGAGTTTTAGTATGAAAGTTTAGAACTAAGGTGCTATGGGAAACTAAATATATTTCAAAAAATCTGGAGTGACAAGCACAGTACACAACTTTATCTTGGCCAATGGTAAGATAAAGTTGTGCCCTGTGCGACGAGCCACACCATATTTTTTTAATTATATCACTTACAATTTCAATTTAAAAAAAATATAAACGGAATTTTAATTGACCTTAGATGTCCAAAAACACTTGAAAATAATTAATGAATTTGGAAATGAGGTCTTAACTTTATCATATCGTGTAATCCATAATTTGAAGAAAATTCCTTATCATTTACAAACAATTTTTATAAAAAATTGACGTCGAAACGGCATTTTAACCCCATCCATAAACACCGTTGCTTGAGATTGAATGTATTGATTAGATAGAATACAGCCTAATGAAAGAAGTCATGAAGAGGAAATGGAAATATGCACGACAAACATATCAGAAACAGGAATGCAAGTAGCAAGAGTCCTAGAAGACCAAGAAAGGAATGAATGACTTGATGATACCAAGAAATAAATATTCGGCGCTAAAAGTTGGCGACCATATTAGGAAAGATGATAAATATATTAACCACCGTTTTTTTTTTTTTGTTGTTTTTGTAAATGATGTAACGTTATGTTCGTCCGCCACTCCTTATATTTAAACAGACAATTGCCTGTAAGCATTTTAATGGAAGGGAATATATCGAATGTTGGACGATTATTTGTACTTCTCTTGAAAATTTTATAACAAACAGTAAATAAATAAAGATAAAAGAGCATAATGCAAAAATCAGCATTCCTTTCCCGGTAATGTGGATGACTTGTGGTCCTTGAATAGGATTGGATAGTTTTCAAGTGTCTTTAGGAAAATGTGGAATTAATAACATATATTTCTTGAATGGACAGCTGAAGATATTAAATTAAGATTGGACGGGAGCCTTCCCGTATAAAAAAAACTTCATATTTTGTTGCCGACGTTTCGAGAACTAGTCACACTCATCCTCAGGGCACGCAAAATTGTCACAGATAAGTAAGTACAGGTGGTATAAAACTTGATCTTATTTTCATGTTTGAACATGTTTGTATTAATTTGCACACTCACACATTATGAATATACAAATTAATACCAACTTGTACAAAAATTAAAATAACATGCAGTTCCATACCACCCGTCAATTTTGCATGTCCTGAAGATGAATACGACTAGCTAGAAACGTCAGTACCAAAATATGAAGTTTTTTTTTATTATACCTAGCTGCTTTTCCTGGGAAGGCGCCAGTCCAATCTTCTTTTTTTTTTAGAATTCACACTTTTTTCTCATTCACTCTCACACTCACGCACACATTCAAACTGTCTTTTCGGCAACTCAGGCCATATAAGAAGAAATTTACCATAACCGTTATTGATTTAATATACATATATGGGGTCCAGGCATTCTTATTTAAGCCATTTGGTATCCAAATGGCTTAAATAAAATCTTCGGACTGCCTGGGGTCCGAACCCGCGACTTTTGGTATACGAGGTTAGCACGCTAACCTCTACGTCAAACCCCTAGGGCGTCCAATCTTCTAATTTAATTAATATTTTTGCAAGCCTTTTTCTTGCTTTGATTTTTTTGTTAGTTGCTCTCTGAATTTAATTTATATTTTTTCATCTTCCATGTGAAACTTCTGAGTTCTTGCGAGACCTTTTATTTTCCCAAATGATTTGATAATTTTGGTACATCAATTCTTGAAACTTTGGCATTAGAATTGTCGTTAGTATAGTGTAACAACACGCACACACTTGTTCTGTTTTCATGAGAGTGCAAAATTCTTTCCATTTTACTTGTTTGAAAAAACACCAAATTTCCTGCTCTCTAACGGATCTTTGGATTAATTGTTCCAAAACATCTCTTGTTTTGCTGCGAAACAATTAATTTAAAAAAATATATATAAAAATGAGCTGGCCATTTTTGGGTTGTTTATTCCAGCAACCAAAACGAACAAACTCAAGGTACAGTGACAATTAAGTACCCACCTGGTATCTAGAGCCTTAAGTATATGGTATATACCGTAGTGAAATAATTTTAATGATCGAAAAGGTAAAATAAAATTATTTCATATATACCATATACTTAAGGCTTTAGATACCAGGAGGGGACTTAATTGTGGCGCTCACTGTACAATGAAGTACCATTGAAGCCAATGTATCTCAGAGCTCCTACCTCGGCACCCAATGACTCTCGTGTGCATCGGGCCTTAAAAATTGCTTCCTTATAAAGAATATAATTGTTTCTTCTTTATTATTTAACCTTGACCAAGGTTATTGTTTCTTAACAGAATATAATTGATTTAATTAGGACTTCATTAACAATTGTTGTTTCACACACCTGGGCGAGTTATTAAATGAATTCATTTGAATTAATAAATGAATTTATATTATAATAAATCTTTAATATCTTTCAAAATTTGCAATTTTAAACAGTTTAGTATACAACATACCAAATTCTTTCTTGATTATTTCTTTAACCCGTGGCCTTTTTTAATCATTTAATGTATTTTGATTTGACAACAAAATAAATTTATTTCCTTAACGCTATATATAAATCTTAAGAAATTCCAACGTGGAATAGATCGTGTGAGACATATCGTGTGACTAATCGAAGAAAATCATGCAAAAGGTCAATTTATAACATTTTCAGAAGAATTTTATATAAAAAAAGTAAAAAAATCTTTGAAGAAATGTAATGTTTTATTTAAGTAATTAGGAAATTTTTATTATCATTTACTTTTTTTTTCTATAATTGACCACTTTATTAGTTTTCTAATTATCTTAAGTAAAAAAATGATTTATATACTCTACTAAAAATATCTAGTTATTTTTATTTTAATCATTTTTACAGTTCTCCGTCCCCTTTAAAAAAAAATCAAAAGAATTCTGAGAATTTTGTATTGTAAAATTGCACCCTCCTTTATTGGGCTACTTTAAAATATAAAATCATCGGTTGTTGAAAAAATCTGGTGTGACTGGTCGCACAGCATACAACTTTCCCTTACCTTCGGTAATCGAAAGTTGGGTTCTGTTCTTGTCACACCAGATTTTTTGTGTCGAGATATATTTAGTTTCGGACAGAACGGTACATTTGAATTCAAGATGTAGAATTTATAAACATGGGAAAATATTTATATTTTGTTACCTTATCAACCATTTCTCCTATCTTTTCTATGAAGTACAGTAAGCGCCTCGAATTTTACTTTCTCTTACCTCTATATATATATATGTTAATATATATAGAGAGAAAGTATGAGATTCATGTCAAAAATTCAATTAATTTTGTTTACTTCCTCCTATATAATATAAAGAGAAAGTATTGTAATCGTAAAAAAAATTCGACTTCGAGATTTTGATGTTTCTCCACGTTTTAGCTCTTCTTCATCAGTAGCTATATTAAATACCTTCGAAATATTCGGAGAAAACACTCTTAAAAAGTAATCTTTTACATTTCTAAGAAATTAGCATACACCTATCTTCATATATTGAATATATAACACCCCACATCCTTATGTATGAGAAACACAAAATAGGCTATTTGTAATCGACTAAATCTCTCCTAACATTGGGCTGTCTTTCAATAATAATAATTTAAAACTAAACAACCATGTGTATACTTTACTCTCTAACAAAGAGACTAAAGAATAAATTTCAACAAAAAATTTTAAATTCTTAATTTCCTCATTTTATTAAGTGGCCTTTTTTTTTTAGAAATACCAGCCTCTATTTTTATAGCTAATGAAATTGAAGAAGCGAGACTTCTTTTTTTAATGTTCTTTCCCAATTTAAGTCGTTAAATACTCGAATCCTTAAAAAAAAAACGGTCCTATAATTCACTGGGAAAGTAAAAGTGGACATCCAATCCGTTTTTCCTGCTCATTGTTCCCACCAGACCTCAAATGAGAATTCATATCCAGTTTAGTAAAAATTTAAAAGGAAGTGAAGCTACCAATATAAAAAAGACTAAAATATTTTCGTGTCAATAGAGCACTGTTCAAGAAATGAACAAATAGAATATTAAATAGGCTTTTAGTTAACTGTGATTTTTAATTAAAAATAAAATTATTACTTTCTCATAAAGAGAATTATAGACTTATGTAGTAACAAATAAATATTCTCTATTTTAACTAGGTATTTGTCCATCCAGCCCATCTCTTTGTAATATGTTTCTATTACAAAAATAAAAAATTTACAAAAAATGAGTATTCGAAGGAGGTCGGTTTCAAAAATTTGGAGTTATTTTGAATTTATGTTCTAGTCCGTTTTATTTATTATTCTTTAATTTAATTTAACTTTATTGTTAGTTGTGGCAACTTAAAATACCTCGCCAAGCTCCTTTCTTTCAAGATAATTTTTCTCTTGAAGAATTGACTTCATCAGAACTGAAAAATAAAAAATATTTTCAATTTCATTAAATGTGAGATTTACTGTATAATATATTGATGGGGCCTTTATCCGACGAAATAAGCAGTTATAATCCTGAGTTAAAAACAACTCAAGTTCAGAAGCCTTCTCCTGAGGAAGGAAACGGGTACCCACCTCAGTATTGTGGTAGTGTTTGTTTTATGGATTTGCTTATACAGACGACCAATGGTGGTCCGATTGTGTGTAGGAATAATCATACACCTCAGTATTATTTCCATTAAAGTTACTCCTCAAGAGTATCCACAACGTGTCACTTCTGACATTAATAACTGAAGAGAGAGAGATATTGATGGTTCGCCGAAATATATATTATCAACGTTTCGAGCTCTGGTCGCGCACATCATGAAATAGATGTTACGATTTTGATTCGATTCCAAATCGAAAGAGACCAACGCTTTATCTGACATCGTAACATCTATTTTGTCTTCTTGATGTGACCCTCGTACCAGACCCCTTTGAGAAAAATTATTTTGCCAGGTTCGGGAATCGAATCTTCCCGACAGTAGTCAGACGTGCTTAACCACTTCTCCTCAGAGAGTCAAGTCCCTTCAGTATAATAATCCATCATCAGACATTTTTTCTTGTAATTTTGGTAAACTTAACTCATCTTACAAATGGATAGAAATTTAGTTTGAAAACCTACTCCAGTTTCGAATTTGGATCGAGATACCAGTACAACATTGATTGATTGCTTCTGAGTTGTTTCAAGGAAGTTATTTTTTTAAAGTGTTTTTTCACTTTATAATGTAATTATTTTTCTGTTTTTCCATTCAGCTTCCACTTAGTAAATAAAATCTCTTCATTTTTATATTCCTTTAAATTAGCACTTGTAGGCTTATTTTATTTTGTTAATAGAGTTGTTTTATAATCAATTGAAGATTTTTGCCTTTTCTCAGAAAAATACAATTAGCTTATTATATTGTAAATTTTTCTACATTTTTGAGGACTGACTGACTCTATATAGACGATCGAACCTCGTCTCTTGAGGTCATTTCCCCTCCCTTCAACTGGCCTATACTTCTTTCTGATTCTCTCTTTCTAAGTTTCCTTCGGCTAGCGTGACTCTTTGCATGCAAGCAGACCAGTCGTCATCATCATCATCATCATCATCATCATCAAGCAAAAACTCTCTTCCGTTGGAATACTTTTTCAACGAATCATCACTATAATTTATTAGTTGAAGCAAAGAGATGGAATCAAATTCATTTTGTTAAAACGTCTCCTAATAAAAAAAAAAAAAAAAAAAAACTTTCTGTACAATTATCATGAACAGCAAGTTTTTCGTCAATTTTATTTATAAATTAACTCAAGATGTTTATAAAGTTGGAAGAATACTATTAAAAAATAAATTTTACTCTCTCTTATCTATATATGTAATAAATATAGAAAGCCAAAAATTCGATGTCAATATTTTGATGGAAATGCACGTTTTGGTGGTCCCGTAAAACATTGGCGTAGCCAGAAATTTTTTTCAAAAATTTAAGATTATTTTAGGGTTTTTATAAATCATTTTGGTTTGTTTTTTTAGCTAGAGTAAATTATTATATTTTACTTTCTCTTACCCTATGTGAAATATAATTTGTATTAAATATTTAGTCATGGCTTGGGTTCCATGGGGGGTTTGAACCCCCCAAACCCCCCCCCCCCCCCCCCTGGCTACGCCTATGCCGTAAAATGGTCAGTGTGTGAGTGTTAAAAAAATCACAAGAAGAAAAAAAAGCGATCTTTTTATAAATTCAATTTAGAAAAAATAAATGGATTCTATCTCCGCACTATAAAATTTCCTGGTAATTCATTAAGAATTTCATTCACCATCTAAAACTCCATAAATCATTATATTAACAAACTTATGTTTAAGTTAAATATAAATGATCCCTTGATTTCTTTCATCACTATAAATAGGCCCAATCCTAACTCACACACACATCTGTTTATTTATTTACTCTTCTTGGTCTCTATCATATCTCATTAAAAAAGCTAAAATTTGAAACTTAAACTAAATACTATATTTAAAAATAAACTGATCAAATTTATATATAAAAAATCTGGTGTGACTGGCGCACAGCACACAACTTTCTCTTACCTTCGGTAATCGAAAGTTGTGTTCTGTGCTTGTCACACCATATTTTTTGTGTCGACATGTATTTAGTTTACGACAGTACGGTACATTCGATTTTCAAGATGTAAAATTTATAAGTATGGCAAAACGTTTATATTTTGTTACCATGGCAACCATTTCTCCTATCTTTTCTATGGAGTACAAGAGTAAAGTGGTCTTCAGAAGATTTCAATCACAAAATGAGAATATACATTTTAAAGAGCAACTAAAAAATAGTTGATATATGAATTTTAAAAAACATCGTTGGAGCAAATTTTGAGAAAATCCAAAAAAACTGAAAAAGTGCATTAGTAAAGTACTAGTACTTTTTAGTCGATTTTGTTCAAAAGCTTCGTGTCATGTCCCATGGAGGTGCCTAACTTAAATATAAAATTTCAACTTCCTAGCTCTTTTCGTTCTTGAGATATTTTGTTCACAGACACACACACACAGACACACACACACACACACACACACACACACAGAGAGAGAGAGAGACAGAGACAGACCATGTCGCGAAAACCACTTTTTTGGATTCAGGGGACCTCAAAACGTGAAGATCCATCAAAATCTCGACATCGAATTTTTGACATGAATCCAATACTTTCTCTCTCTATATATATTACATATATACATAGGTAAGAGAAAGTAAAAAAAAATTATGGTTATTGATTCCCACCGGGAATAGGCCTGTATTTGATGACAATTAAAATCTTAGCCAAAAACATCGGAGATGCAAAAAGGGGCGCCTCGCATTATTTTTGCCTAGCGTCGAGGTGAAATCAAAAAAATGCGCCTCGCTTTTCTGATTTATATAAAAGCGAGGAAATATTTTCACTTAAATAAAACCCCTACAGAATTTTATTTGTTTCATATATCCTCGCTTTTATATAAATCAGAAAAGCGAGGCGCATTTTTTTGATTTCACCTCGACGCTAGGCAAAAATAATGCGAGGCGCCCCTTTTTGCATCTCCGATGTTTTTGGCTAAGATTTCACTTCTTTTTGTGAAATATTACATGAAAATATTATTTATTAATTTTTGTTTATTAAATATTAAGTTATCCCATGAATAGATCTTTTAATATGCATTCCAAACAGTAAAAAATAAATACATCGTTTGGTATCCATTCGAAACGATAAACATAGGATTTCACCAAATTTTATAAAATTTTAGGATTTTTATTTTTGTTATGTTGGTAGAATGTAAATACATCGTTTGGTATCCATTCAAAACGATAAACATAGGATTTCCCTAAATTTTATAAAATTTTAGGTTTTTTATTTTTGTTATGTTGGTAGAATGTAAATATATCGTTTGGTATCCATTCGAAACGATAAACATAGGATTTCACCAAATTTTATAAAATTTTAGGTTTTTTATTTTTGTTATGTTGGTAGAATGTAAATACATCGTTTGGTATCCATTCGAAACGATAAACATAGGATTTCACCAAATTTTATAAAATTTTAGGTTTTTTATTTTTGTTATGTTGGTAGATTGTAAATACTTCGTTTGGTATCAATTCGAAGCGATAAACATAGGATTTCACCAAATTTTATAAAATTTTAGGATTTTTATTTTTGTTATGTTGGTAGCACTTCTTATCACGTTAATCTATTGTATTTCTATCTGAATGGATTTATCCTAAAAATTGTTATTCCATTAGGGATGAAAATTACTAATATTAATAGATATGTACCTAGATGACGTCATCAGGGAGCAAAATAGTCAAAATTGTCTTTTCGCCACGTTAAAGATAGGACAAATTTGAAATTTTGAATACCTCTCAAAAAGTCACTTTTGATCCAAAATGAAATTTTATATCAAAGGTATCGGGTTTTTGATAGTATCTATTTGTATTTTAAATTTTATCCAAATCGGTCCAGCAGGGAAACCTGTAGCTTTGTCTAAAAATTTGAAAATTGAAGAAAAGAATGAAAAAAAAAAAGAAAAAAAAAAAAAAAAGAAAAAAAAGGAAAAATAAGAGACTAACTTTTGACCTTCCGAAATCGGCAAAATCTCAACTTTGAGCCTCTGCCATTCTTTTTGGGACTGGAATTTTTTTTTGAATTCGTGCTCAAAATAATCCTTATTTATTCTAGTTTAATATAAAAAAAATTTGGCTCCGATATCTTAAAACCTTTTTGAGATATTCGCCCAGAAAGAGAAAAGTTTCTCAAAAAAATTTTTTCACGTCCCTATCTTTTATTAAGGATTTAAAATCATTCTTGATAATATAGTCTAGGGACGACTCGTCCATCTAAATGCAATGGGCCATTGGCATCTATTGGAATGTCAACTAAATGGTAGTATTAAGAGTTTCTTTGCTTTCTTTTGCTTTTTACTTGCTCGGCGACGAGTCGCTCCTGCGACTCTTGATAAAATAAATAAAAATAAACAAAATAATATATGAAAATAAATACAAGATTTGATGTGCAAGTAGTGACTGTGAACTTCTAATGAAGGAAGTGTAGAGACAGATTCGGCCAAGAAATCATTTTCTGAATGTTTTACCAATTAATAGGAAACGTTGCGGTGCATTTATGTATTGAAACTTTTTCGACTAATTGTTAAAGTATTCAAACCATTATTTCTTGGTTACCTCTGCCTCTAAGCATCAATCCTTCAATAGAAATTATTACTATAACAAGTAAAAATAAATTATTCAAAAAGCCTTTTTACTTTCTCGTACCCTATATATGAAATATATAGGAGAGAAAGTATTGCGATCATGTCAAAAATTCGATGTCGAGATTTTGATGGATATTCATGTTTTGAGGTCCCCTGAGTCCAAAAAAGTGGGTCCCGCAAATTGGTCTGTGTGTGTGTGTGTGTGTGTCGTCTGTGTGTGTGTGTGTGTGTGTGTGTGGACAGATTTTTAGCATGAAGGAATTGAGCTACCGGATTGAAATTTTATATTTAACTTAGGTACCTTTGAAGAATCTCAAAATAAGCTTTTGAACAAAATCGGCCAAAAAGTACTAGTACTTTACTGATGTACTTTTTCAGTTTTTATCGATTTTCTCAAAATTCCCTCCAAGGATTTTTTTTAAAATTCATAAATGAACAATTTTTTAGATGCTCTTTAAAATGTATATTCTCATTTTGCCGTTGAAATCTTCTGAAGACCACTTTACTCTTGTTCTTCATAGGAAAGATAGAAATGGTTGCCATGGTAACGGAATTTAAATCTTTTTCTTTTTATTAGATTAAAAATCAATTATTATTTAAATTCCCATTTTTTTTTTTTTTTTTTTTTTTTTTTTTTTTTTTTAAACATTCACACTTTTTTCTCATTCACACTCACACTCACACACACATTCACACTGTCTTTTCGGCAGCTCAGGCCATATAAGACATTTACGATAACCGTTATTTATGAATTTATATATATTAGGGTCCAGGCATTTTTATTTAAGCCATCTGGTATCCAGATGGCTTAAATAAAATCATCGGACTGCCTGGGGTCCGAACCCGCGACGTTTGGTATATGAGGTTAGCACCCTAACCTCTACACCACGCCCCGTGGGCAAATTCCCATTTATTTTTATTTTATTTCTGCCTGTAATTGTTTCGGAGAAAACATATATATATCTCTCTCTCTCACTTGCAAACATTATCGCCTGTCTCTCCGCCTTCTCTCATAGGCCTAATGTTAATTTCCTATAGGGATTTGTATGTTAATTTCGATTCAAAAGGGGGTCGGGTCCCCTTTGGAACTTTTTACGCATTTAAAAATTTTTTTTTCCAATTCTTATGAAATTTTGTATTTATTTACGATTCTATATTGTGTATAAAATGTCCAAATATGAGAATAAAATTTTGAAAAATAACCATAGTTTATTTCAAGCAGTCAACATTTAAAATGCATGTTTGAAACTAAGGTGCTATGGGAAACTAAATATATCTCGACACAAAAAATCTGGTGTGACCAGCACGGTGCACAACTTTCTCTTACCGAAGGGTAAGAGAAAGTTGTGTGCTGTGCGCCAGTCACACCAGATTTTTTTTCCAGAAAACTATTATCATGTTGAATCGTAACGTCTTATAGCATTTTTGGTTCAAAACCACATATTTCTTTCATCAATTTAAATCTGATGAATATAAGTACTGTGCCACGTTTCGACTGCTTATTCTGCAGTCGTTTACAAGTTCTGCACGAGCTCCGACTTAAGTGAACTAACCTCTAAGTGCATTTTAAAATGTAACGTTGTACAGTATTTATATTTTTATTAAATAATTTATACAAATATTCATAAGAGAGTAGAAAAATGAGAGACGCAGCTAGAGTTTTTTCTTTATTTATTTAATTCTCACAGCTGAAGTTTCGGTTCCTCATTTGAAACATTTTCAGAGCTGACGAAAAGTCATTATGAAAGTGTCAGAGTGGATTTTATAAATAGTTGAACCAAAACTTATATAATAAATATATATACAGTATGCGATGACAGGTACAGTGATGGACAATATTAAGTCCCACCCATGCGTTTTCTACTTGTAATTATTTCATTGTTTTTAAAACAAATATTATATATTTTTTAATGGAAATTAATTTTTTTTTTAATGGAAACTTTTATCGTTCAAACCTAGAAAATTTCCAATAATGATTTTCATTTTCTTTTATAAAAACAATGAAATAATCACAAGTAGAAAACGCCTTAATATTGACGCTCACTGTACATAAAATGATGATGAGTGAAATGAAAGGTTTCTAATACAAATGTGATCTATAATTACAAACTCCAATAATAAATAATAATAATAATAATAATAATAATACAAATCAGAAAAACTCTAACATAATCAATTTCATATTCTAAAAAATCCAGTTAAATATTCACTTCTTTCAAAGTTGTCAAATGTCTTTAATGATTAATTGCTTTAGAGTTCTAGAAGTGTCCAGTCATAGTTATACAAATTCATTGATGAGGGGGTGATTTAGTTCTACAGTAGATACATGGAGTAAATAAAAAAACTAATTAGTGAGTTTGTCATTTAGGCTGCCTACCTTCCGGTAGCCAAACATAAACACCCCCAAAGTATTGATAACTACAAGAAGTTTCGTATGCTAACTAAAGATTAGTCATTATCTAACCAAGCAAAAATATGACTCTTTTCAAAATATCAGCTCGAATTTATCTATTTGAAACAAAGGCTGTTGTTTTCCAATGTAGGTATTATATTAATTTTTCCCATTTTTTTTTTTTTTTTTTTTTATTAAAACGTTATCAAAAAATTAAAATCTAATCCGAAAAAAAATAATTAAGATAAGCGATTATTTTTGCTGAATGAAATTTAGGATCAAAAGTCGAATGCAATTTCAAGATTTGAGTCATCTGTTTTCAAATGAATCAACGCAACTTGCGGCACACAAAAGGAGTGTTCATTTGAAGGACGTTCCTTTTTTCTCTGTTTTCTTTCTTCATTTCTTTTTTTTTTATTTTTAATGTCTTTTGCATATGGTTTGCAATGTGGATGGGTGTCGAACCAATCTGACTGATGTCACAGTCCTAGTATTCCTAAAGTGAATTGTCGTCAAGCTGACTGAGGATTTTTTCTTGCTTTGGGTATCAAATTGCAGCATTATGAATAATAAGAATTTAAAAAATCATTTCCTTTTGTATTTTCTGATTAATTTGTGATCTTAATTTTTCTTTATTGTTTTGACGTGATGTCTTATATAGTAGCCGGTTAAGTTGGCTGCTTGAATAACTAACTCTTCTGTCTTAAGAGGTATAATTATGTTGAATATACGGTTAGAAAGGATGATTCTTCAGCTAAAGATTTCACCAATTTATTTTTTTTTCCTATTATTTTATTTTACCGCGCGACGGTAAATTCTAATTTGAAAGTTTAAACCACTGTATATTCCGATCGTCTAATCAGATCAGACTAAATGTGATGTCAATTTGTGCGGGAAAAAAAATCTAATTGACTAAATAAAAAACATCACGTTTAATTAACTCTAGAATTTTTTTTTTTTTTTTCAAAAACTTCATTTGTTAGGAAAAAATTATCGAAAAATTGCTACTTTTCCGCAATGCATATCTACTGGTATTTGACCATGAAAGCTACATTTAACCTAAAAGAGTGGTTCAATACCCCTGAACCTTTTTCCTTTTATTTTTATAGATATGACGTCATTTTACCTCTTGAGAGCGCGGCGGTAAATTCTAATTTGAAATTTTAAACCACTCTAGAATTCGAACGGCTAATCAGATCAGACTAAATATGATGTCAAATTGTGGAGAAAAACTAATTGACTACCTATATAAAAAAATCGCGATTAATAAACTCTAAAATCAATTAATTTTTTCACAAAACCTAATTTTTTAAGCTATAACTTATCGAAAAATTGCCACAGGCAATTTAAAGGCATTTTAAATATAATTAAAAAAAAAAAAAGGCTTTTACTATAAACACAAAAATCAAAAAAACTGAAAAAGTGCATCAGTAAAGTACTAGTACTCTTTGGCCGATTTTGTACAAATGGTTCATATTACATACCAGGGAGGTGCCTAACTTTAATATCAAATTTCAACCTCCTAGCTCTTTTCATTCTAGATATATTTTGTTCACAGAAGACAGACACAAACACACACGGACACACTTAAAAAAAGTCTCTAGTCAATTCGGTACGTCTTTGAAAATAAATTTTGTGCCAAATTTGCATTCATATATATTGCGACTATTGCTTATTCAACTTAAAAACAACTAATAGGTTTTTTTCTCATAAAATTCCCTCCTTTGTATTATTCACTTCCCTTTCCAACTCTGAATTTCCCATTCCCACTTTTCTTTTGCGAATTTCTTTAATTTCCTTTACAACCGTTAAGTCAAACCGCCCTCAGGAGGTATAATTAAAATAATCTTTATTTTCTAGCATATTTTTTTTTTTTTTTTTGTAAATCGAATTTTGTTTTCAAACCGGATTTTTTTCATAATTTGCTAATAACAGAGGAGAATTTTACAATAATACATTTATCTCCAAGGACAGACAAATTTAGTTGAATCTATTCTATTTAACATTTTTAAAAGCACCATTTGTAATATTTGTGAAATTATCCTCTCTCAATAGAAAATTTTTCAAAAAAAAAATTTACATAATGGAATTTAAATTAGAAATTGAAAACAAAAACAATGACGTTGTTTTTGTTAAATTCTAAATAAATCATACAATTTGCTTTGCAATTTGTAACTTGATTAAAATTAATTCTACTTGTGTTTATTAAAGCTTTTGTGTTTTGTATTATTATTATTATTATAGGAATTTTTATTTATACATTTTATATTAATTATTTATTAAAAATATAAATACGTACAACGTTTCGACTGGTTATATGGGATAATCTGCGGATTACGAATCTAGAGTTGCATTGCCAAACAACTCGGGTTCAAACCCCACTTGCTTTGAAAATTTTCAAACATTCCCAATGTCTCCACCGTCTCTCTGTAATTGGAGTTAATCTCTGTTGAGAGATAGGAAAAAAAAAATAAAAAAAAAAATAATAATTTATTAATTTCTCCATGATTTTGCAATTGAACCTTTTTATAAAAATCCAAATAAATTTTTATAGACTACTATTAGAATTCAAGATAAAATTCCTCAAGATTTTCATCTAGATTATGTATAAAACTCATTGCCAGGTTAATGGCCTTTAAAGTTCAATTTAATTTCCTGTTGAAAAAAAAAAAAAATATATATATATATAGATGAAGAGGTGAGAAGTCTAGTCATAAATGTTATATAAATCCTTTCAAGTGGATGGATTCTGTGGTGTGTGACAGAAACAAAACAAAATAAAACAGAATGAGAGAGAGAGAGAGAGGAGGGAAAAAAGCATTTTTCGCGTGATGGTGACTACCCCCACCCGACCCACCCTCGAGCCCATAAACGTTCTGCACAGCTGCAGAGGCTGACGTGTCGGATAACAACAACCAGTTTGCGTTTACTTTACGGATTGCCTCTTGAAATATATTATTTGCGAACCTTTAACTGAGAAAATCATTTCGAATTGAAACAATCAAAGATGAAGAATAAATATACAATAAAAAAAAAAAAACTTTTAAACAATTTCATCTTGAAGTCATAGATATTATTTGTCATTTACAAATAATTTTCATTAATAAAAATCACAGCTTATGTTTTAATGGAATATTTTAATGTGTTTTACAATACACAAACACTGGTTATAAATTCAAAAATATTTAGGCATGGAAAAAGTCCTATCGAAAAATTTTATTTCGAAACTCAGTTTGATATGGGATTTATTAGTTGCTTTCTCCTTGCACATTCTTTCATTCATCCATTCAAAGTAAATTTATTTAAATAATAAATGATTCCTAAATTTATGTTAAATGTTTTGGTCGAACTCCCAAAGAAAACAATTTCTTTACTGGTTGGGGGTATTCAATAATATGGGATCGGAGTCAGCCAAGGAAAAATAATAAGCAATTTTAGCTGTCGACCTGTATAATGTTTTTTTTTTTTTAACTCGCGCTTTTTTCACACACTCACACACACACACACACACACACACATACACACAGTCTTTTCAGCAACTTAGGTCATATAAGACACTCGATACTCAGTATTTTAGTAATTATCTATTGGGGGCCCAGGCATTCTTATTTTAGCCATTTGATATCCAAATGGCTTAAATAAAATTAATAATTTTATATTAGTACTAATGTATATTAGTACTAAAAATTATAATTTTAGTATAATTACTTTTAGGTTATAAAAATTGTTTATATCGATATCTAATAAATAATTGTTGCTGGATAATTATGGGCAGGAAGCGCCAATAAATAGACTCTGTATGCAGATTACTGCATACAAAGTCTATTTATTGGCTCCTCCTGCACATAAATATCCATCTATATATCTCAAAGCCACTACTTTGAACACAAATAATTGTTGAGACTACAGGTCCTGAGGAAGAGAGTGTTTGTCGCTCGAAACGTCTACAGTTAAAATTGTTTTTTATTTTTCCTTGGCTGACTCTTATTACGAGAAAATCATAATAATATATAGGCCTATCAGTAAAAAAATAGCCATTCTAAAAAGAAATTACATTTGATTTCATATCAATAAATGATTTCTACACTGAAAACCAAAATTATCAAATTTCAAAATTCTCCTAATTATCAAATGATGCGGATCAGAGTTAAAAATTTACTCACTGATAAATATAGCACTCCCAACAGAAGCGTTTTCTGACATTTGACTTTTTTAAAAAATCTATCTCTTTGACACCCCTCTTAGGCCTCCCCCTATAATATAAAAAGAATCGTTTTTTAATAGTCAAAATAAATAAATAAAGAAGAAAGATTTGACTCCACTCCAACTGGAGCTATATATTCCAGAGCGTTCTATAAATAAATGAATTAAAATGTAACGGTTAAGTTCGAGGTGTTCGAAGGCACAACAGGAATCGCTGGAGTCATTTTACTTGTACAGTACAATTGAAATAGGATTCATTTCAATTTTATTAGGGTTTTGTTATGGCCCCTCATTTCAAAAGAACTTTAGAAATTAGTTCTGTCTAAAAGGGCACACGTGACATTTTTGCCATTCAAGTGAGCAGATGGCAGATAATTCTATGTTGTATCATCACCGCAAAAATAAACTTCCTCTAAATTTCTTTTTATTCTTTAACCCTCTCATAGAAATTTTCTTTATTATTTAGAAATTCACTGAATTTAAACACTTCCTTCCTTCCGATAGGCCTATATCAAAAGGCTTTGAAAATTTATATAAAAAAATACGAGAGTAGTTCATTTTATTAAAGGCAATATCGAATTTCAATTTTTAATACCTCTAGTCAAGAAAGTGGAAGTTGCTATGATTTGCTTAAAATATTATTAACGACCTGAATAAATACAAAAGTAATATAATATGAAATTGATACTTTTATCTAGGTCGTTTTTTAGTATAATATGAATTAGTATATTCAATGACTTCCTTTTTGACTATTAAACTACATCTTGTAATGATATCACCTGGACT
>JAKCPI010013459.1:0-18367 GCA_023213315.1 Euborellia annulipes | reverse complement strand
ACTTCATAATGAGCTAGATATGTATATTTATATTAATTGTCTGAAAAACTTTGGCACATGTGAGGAAAGGGCACGGATCCGTAATTTATAAAAAAAAATAAAAAAAAATTGTAATTGGAAGATTTTCCCGGATCAGATGTATAAGGAAAGGGACCGGAGAATAAAAGCCAGCAATTGATGGACCCCTATCGGGCGCATCACATCTTTAATTAGCAGATATTTCGACTGGCATCATGCCTAGTCATCATCAGTGCAAACAAATGATTTGGTGGAGGGCCCGTGTCAAACAATGGCTGAGGATTATTTTAAATTTTTCAGAGAAGCAGGGGTCAGACGCAAGTGCGAGCGAATTGCCAGCATTTTTTTGCACTGATGATGACTAGGCGTGATTCCAGTCGAAATATTTTCTAATTAAAGATGATGTGAGAGGGTCCACCAATTGCTGGCTTTTATTCTCCGGCCTTTTCTTAAAAAAAAGATTTCTTATCAAAATCCCAAAGAACCCTTTTGAAAGCGATAGGATAGATTGCTCAAGCGGAGGGTCTATTTATTATTAAATATTAATAATATTTATTTATTTTTCAGGAGTATCCATCGACGTCGTTCGTCGCATAAGACCCTCGGGAAATTAAGAGCAAAAAGGGCGATAAAATACACAGCAAATAAACTCCGTGAAAAAGGAATTTTAGTTGAAGTTCAAGGCTTTACGCCGAGCCAATACAAGAGTTTGCAATTTGTGATCGCACCGAATGATTCATCGGGTCTATTCACCGTCCGGGGCCTTTATATGGGCATCGAAATGGACAAGGTCGAGATTGATATACAGGTAATTTGAGTAGACCGCATTTAAATAAATAAATAACGAAATAAAATATTGGCTATATTAGCTGCTTCTCTTTAAATTAGTTGTAGCATTCAATTGTTACGTAAGCAGGGGGTCAGCTGCTTACGTAAAGTTAATTTGCTTTCTATTTAGTTCTCATATATTCATCTCAACTATAAATCGCAAGCTTGACGTCATTCGCCTTGCTGCCTTTATTTACTCGCACCCTTTATTATGCATAGTAGAAATGGCCTAGAATCCATTATTTGTTGGGGGTGGAGATTTTCTTGAGCGCTTTTCTCTTTAAAAAAAACTAGACTATTATAGGAATTTTTCTATGTGTTTTTTTTTAAATGAATTAAATTCATAAGAGATTATTGGGACATCGAGCTATAATTTGTTTAATGACTTATTAAAAAATTATCGTAATTAATTTTTTCTTATCAAGCAAATACAAAAAAACAATCTGTCCCAATAATCTTTAATTTTATTTAAATTTAAAAATTAATTTATTGTTATTATTAATCACATATTAATTAAGAAATTTTTAAAATAAGCTTAGATGATTTATTTAAAAATCAAATGTCAAATTAGTTCAGCATTCTTGCAATAGATGGCAGGCTAGTCTAACAGCCGATCCCCTATTAGCCTATATTTATATATTTTTATGCTTTTATAAAAGATACATAATAGATAATAACATTTATTGTTAAAAGATCAATGAAAATCAACCAAATGCATTAAATATTATTAGCTACCATTTTGACATCTCTTGGCAAATTTTTGAATTACTTGATATTTTGGGCATACTTTTTATGACACACAACGCCATCTTATCGGGAAAAACATGCGTAACACCTTCTCTCCTGTTCCCCCTTAGAGTAACTGTTGCCCGATCGCCTGTAGGGTAGGCATCACTTTCAGTTGAGACGAGTTGCGTGGCAGCGGCTAGAAGGCGACGCCATTGAATAGCAACAGTTCTGTTTTATTCATTTTATTTTTCTTTCTTTTTTTTTTCAGGATTTGCTTCAATTACAATTCGAGGGTGCCACAATCATGAATCTTTTCAATCAAGCAAAAGTCAATGTTAATTTATTATTATTTCTTTTAAACAAAAAATTTTACGGACAAACAAAATAATAATTCAGGTAAATTATTTAATTTTATGCATTAACGATATTTGATTAAAAAATAGTCCACAGGTTCATGTTATTTATTCAACCTGACGTCATATGTTCGTCACCTTGATGGTTACCAATGAATCATTTTTTTTTCTCTTGTAATATTAATACTAATCTCTAATTTTATTGTATATAAAAACTTTACCTGAATTTTTTAAAAATCTCGATGTATATTTTCATATTTTAAATAACTAGGAGAGAATAAAAGTAAATATTTGAATAAATTTTTTTTTTTATTTTTTTAATGTTTAAATCCTTTTCTTCTTTAATGGGGTATTCTAATGAGGAAATATTTTTGATAAGAGTAGAATATATCTGAAGAAACCGGCAAGGTAACTAACCACAATTGAAGCGAGCGACTCCGGGAAGAAATAATAAAATGATCTCATTACTGTCGCTGCTGACGAGAACGGGATCCATTCCCAGCCCCGGAGGAAGGGGAACGGCGGGAAGTTGAGTCTTTAGCCTTCGCTCCTGACTAAGGATAGGAAATTATAAATTAATAGAAGGATTTTAAATACAGTTTTTTTAAAATCTTTTTTTACTTTGAGTAGTTGCTTGTAGCTGGTAATCGTAGATGAGGACGATAAGGAGAATAAAACCAGCTTCCGTTTTCTCTCTCACTATTTCAATTTATTTCGGCTCCTATACAGTGCATATATGAATTTTATGAGAGAGATTGTCAATTTAGTAAAAATATATTTGCCTGGACGTTCTATCTGGATCTAGAACTTCCAGGCACGAAGCTCAGGCGCTCAATTGTTCTCAAATATATTTTTACTAAATTGACAATCTCTCTCATAAAATTCATATATGCACTGAGGATGGCCCTGTATAGGAGCCGAAATAAATTGAAGTAGTGAGAGAGAAAAGGGAAGCTGGTTTTATTCTCCTTATCGTCCTCATTTTTTTACTTTCTATTTTCTCTTACCGCCGGTCTTGTTAACGATACTAAACAATATTAAGGCGGCTACACACGTAACTGCAAACTTGACAAGCATGCATGTGTAATTTTTTTGTTTGCGCAAATTTTCTTCGGCACAAGCATGCTTGTGCAAGCAACAGCTTATGCCGAAAACTAACCTAAAAATTTTTAGTAATTTTTTATTATGATGATTAATAATTGCTAGACGTATAAGATGGTCGCTTCCAAGCGTTTTAATTGTAAGGGCCGTATATGGTGAATGAGGTGAAATCCACTGAAGAAGGATTGCCGATAGGTCTCCGAAATATTTGGAATTATTGCCTTGCTAACTAATAAAAAATTGCTGAAAATATAGCGTTTTCTTTCTCAAATTAACCTAAAAGTGTCAAATTCGGAAGGTAATTTATTCGAAGATAACAAGAAATACTTGGTTAAAAAACACAAAAAAAATATTAATATTTAAATTGAAATATTAAAGGAATTAATATATGACAGAGAGTTTATGCTTACACAAATATGCTTGTGCATGATTAAAAAATCAATCAAGCGGCTTGCACAATTAAAATGCTTGCGCAACAGACCCTACAGTTTGCTTGTACGTAAAGATTGCACGTGCATACTTGTCATGTGTGTAGCCGCCTTTAAAAATAAACACCTCATAATTCATTATAGAAGAATGATTCAGTTCTTTGGTGGCCAATGCAAATTTTCAACATTTGTAAATGATACAGAGAGAGAGAAAACATTTGTTTTTGTTCTATTATAAAAAAAAAAACAATTGAATTTTATAAAAACAAAACTGTTACGTTCATTTTAACATGTATTTAGAATATTAAAACGTTTTGTGTCTGCTTTTTCTCTCTCTTTTTAATATCACCTGCATGCATGCATGCACGCATTGCATTCTAACACTCTTTTATTTATTTTTTTTTTTTAAAGTCAATTTATATAGCTAGCATAAATAAAAATAGTAGAGATATTGAGATGATGTTGTTGTTGTTGTTGTACATCTCGTATTTCTTCATTTATTTGAATACAACAACGACAACAACGTTAAGTTTAAAGATGGATGTATTCAAGTAACAAAAACATGTTTTTTTGTTTTATGTTTTATCTTGTAGTATCAAACAAAATAAATAAATTTAAGACAAATGAAGGGTCAAATATTCAGGTGCTGATGGCGATGGAATTCTCTTGACTTGAAGGAACATGAGTAGGGATGGGCAGGAACGCGATCCTCTTTGTCAATTCTTTAAAACTTTTTTTTAAATAAAGGAACTCTGTGAGCCAGCGGAAATAAAAATCTTTATATTATTTCGTCAACGTTTCGGGAACGCATCGTTCCCATCTTCAGGACGAATTAATTGTTGAGTAACAGATGAATAGTTTTATATCGTATACACCAACGAAAAAAATAACATATGTTGTGCATAATAATTTAATAAAATAGACAGTTGTATATTATGCTGATTGTCTTCTAGCTCAGTGGTTCCCAACCTGGGGGCGATCACCCCCCAAGTGGGCGATTTGGGATATCAGGGGGCCAATAAATAAGTGGGGGCGATGGGTATTCAAAGAGGAGAGGAAATTATTAGAGTTTAATAAAATTTAAAAGAACAAATCAAAGAAAAAAATCTCCTATTTAAAAGATGGTCAGGATAGAAGAGAGAAATATTGACATAAAAATTAAATAGTCTGAAGATAATTCCAATCTAGAATTGAAACTTCCCAATCTAGAATTAATTAATAATTTTTGCCATTTTTTTGTTATTTTCCTTCATAAAAATAAAATTATTGTTAGATTTTTAAAATATTACCGGTACTTTAGGAAGAAATCAGACAAGAATTTAATCAATCTTTATCTTATTTATAATTTTGATTGCCGACGTTTTGGACGCATATCGCGTCCTTCCTCAGGACAATTGGTAGTTATGATCCCATCTGTATTTTACTAACTACCGATTGTCCTGAGGAAGGATGCGATTTACGTCCGAAACGTTGGGAATTGAAATTAAAAATTAGGCAAAGATTGATTAAATTTTTGTCTGATTTCTTTCCTGGCTTCCATTTGAAAATTTCAACGTTTCAGTCACTATTTCTGCAGGTGTTGCATTTGTTCACTTTGAAAGGAAGACGTTATCGGAGAAACTTTTGAGTGATTCTCTTTGAAATAAAGTACTTTTTTGTTAAAAATTTTAAATCATGAAATGAAAATGAAAAGAGGGCGATGTGTGTTAGACAACCTCCAGAAAGAGTTGATGGACCAAAAAAAGGTTCGGCCATGGGTGGGGGGGAACAGGCACTTGCCCCCCCCTGGAAAATTAAATGATACAAAAAATGTATAAAACAAAGAAAATACAAAAAATCTTCACAGTAAACATCCACCTTCCCGTTTGAAATTTAAATATAGATAAACATTATTAATATCAAAATACGTTTTTTTTAATTATTTAAGTCTTCCCCCCCCCTAAAATCACCCCATGTTCACCACTGTTGAGGTGTGTAAACAGCTACCCCGCCGACCAAGATTGAAAGACGTTGTGTATTACGATATAAAACTATTCATCTGCTATTCAACAATTAATTCGTCCTGAAGATGGTTCCCGAAACGTTGACGAAATAATATAAAGATTTTTATTTCCGCTGGCTGCCCTGTTCAGGGAGTTCCTTTATTTAATCTTCACCACAGCCAATTTTCTACTCTTCATAAGACTTTTTTTTTTACTTTCTCTTAAGATTGTTTTTTCGGGCACAGTAGTGTATCCAGGTGGGGGCGAAGAGGGGGGGGGAGCAAGCCTTTGGCGCTCCTCGATACCGACATAGGCGCCCGGCTTTTTTTTTTTTTTTTAATTTCATAATAAATTCATTTTTTTATCACAAATCCGGAAAAAATTTACAATAAAATGCTCGAACGAGATTCAAATACTAAAAAAAAGGTCAAATGACATTCGTATAGCCTACCTAAATAAAAAGCTCGAACCAAAAACGGCGCCCCAGTTGAGTTTCGCGCCCCCCCCCCCCATTCCTCAAAGGTTAGTTACGCCGCCGTTAGTGCCTGAAATGACTTTTAATCAAAATCGGCCAAAGAGTACTAGTATTTTTTTTTTTTTTAATTTTTTTTATTAAAAATAAAAAATAAAATTTTAAAAAATATTTTTTCTTATTATTTTCATTATATTTTTGAAAAAGAAAATATACAAAAAAAAAAAGATAGGAAAAATTTTATATTTTAAATTTTATAAAATGAAAAAAAAAAAAAAAAACTAAACAAAAAAAAACAGGGAGGGAAAGAAAGAGGGGGAGGGGAGAAAGTGGGGGGGGGGGGGGGGGGCAGCCTGGGGGGGGGGGCTCCCCCTTTACCCCCCCCCCTTTCCCCCCCCTCGCGCGATGGGTAATGTGAAAACCACCCAAAAGGGGTTTATTAAAAATTTATAAAATATTCTTTTATTTAAAAAAAATTGGGAGTGCGGAGATTGCTAATAAAGAGAAATAAAAAAAAAAACTGAAAATTTTATATACAGATAAAAGGGAAAATTTCAGAGAATATAGAACGATGATCCTTTTTACTATCATTTGATTGGTTGAACGGATGGTTAGATGAAAGAAAAAAAATATTCTTAATTATTAAATTTTAATTCCATGTGAATATTCTCTAGGAAATTCTAAACTCATTACAAAAAATCCGATGCGAATTGGATGCGCCGTTTCTGAGTTATAGACATTTGAATTATCAAGATTTTATTCATTCCCAATGTTAATTATTTCGAGCTCTTATAAGTGGCCAAAGGAGGGGAGGGCGGCGAGTTGCAGGCTCCCCCACCCCTCCGCTCTGATTGTCGCCAGGCGCCCCTCCCCCCCGTTTCTAAGAAATATTATTTCTCTTTTTAAAAATAATAATTTAATAGCTTTTAAGTTAAAATTTTTTTTCTTTTTTTTTGGACATTTTGAAGAATTATAATAAAAACTGAACGAGAAAAACAAATTAATCAAGCAGTCAGAGAATATTGCCAAATAAATGATAGTTATATATTTAGTTAGATGGAAAATCTTTCAATTCTTCATCATCACATATTTATTTGAACACAAGCGATATTTCCATCTTGTATTACTCAAGGGTAGTTAAATAATCAAAGTGTCAAATTTAATTTACAATTAGATGAAATGATTTGAGTACTTCAAACAATTTTCACAAAATATTACTTATGGACTTTTTTAAAAGGACATCTAAATAATTGATTTATTAATTTAAAAAAAAAAATATGGGGAATGACTTCCCCGAGACTTTCTCGTATATTCTTTTGGAATTACGTCTGGGTGTGTGTGAGAACACGATTGCTTAAAAACCAAATAAGTTAGATCGATGAAATTTGGTATATGCTCCTTACACTAAAATTGTAGATTTCTATCAACTTTTGGAGTAAATACGTCACTTGGAAGTAGTACTTTACTTAAAAAGTTTTTTCAAAAATTTTGAAATTTTCAATTTTTTTTGTTATGTTATGATAAAATACTCAATTTTAAAAAGTTTTTATTCTTTGACATTTTTACGAAAACTGAATAGTTTTTGAAATAATCAAAGAAGAAATAGAAAATATTCGTTAATTTTGATAAAAAATCAAAACAAAATCATACAGGTGTCATTAAAAAAAGGGTATATATGAACAAATTCATTTGTTTCTTGCCCCCCTCCCCCCCCTCTTGCTACGCCACTAGCTACTATCTATCTATTAAACACAACACAAGGCATGTGATACATCGTTTCTGGATAAAATTTCACCTTGAATAAGAATTTGCATACGAAATTTTAATATCTCTAATAGTTTTCGATTAATTGATACAAATTCTAAAAATATAAGATTTTTAATTTAACCACTTCTTAAATATATGACACGGGGAAAATATGGGGGATTTGATGAGGATTAAGAATCTACTTTTGTTATTTTTGTATCTCAATTATTTTTCGAGTTATACTCAAAAAACGATAGAAAATTTGAGGAGGCTTAATATCATTAAACATAAAAGGTAGAAGATATTTAAGATATCGAATAAATTTTGTATTTAATGCAGATAACGAATCAATAAACACCAATTTTATATCTTTTTTAGTTTTTAGCAAATTTACGAAAATTCAAGCAAACATAGATGTGACTCTCTCTTATTAAATAGAGCAAACTAGTAATTGACATAAATGTGTAAGATTCAGGATTTAGTGCTGATTCTAATGCACTATTCACTATTTCTATATATTGAATAGTTTTTTTATTATTTTGAAAAAAAAAAAAAAAATTCATCTGTCAAAATAAATTAAAATCGATTTTTTTATTATTTTTAGGACATTCCTTGGCCGAAAATGGATTGTTTTAGGTTAGAATATTTTATATTTTAATTTATTCAATCGATATCAAGCCCTAAATGTGTTTATTTAATTAAAAAACAATAAATTAAAAAATATTGGCGGGAGTTGACATTCGAAGTCGTGAGTGTCATCAACAAACCCTCATTTTATGTGGGCGTAGCTAAATAGAAAAATTCCTATGGCTTTATAATTAATTCAAGAGACCAGTTTTGCATTTTGCCTCAAATCCGTGAATAAATAAGAGAGATTTAGCGATTTTTTGAAAAGCGATCTCGCGCGAGACGAAAGGCTTAGACAAGAGTTACGCAAGTCTCCCTGGCTGCTCTCTGGGCGCCGATCGAATTGGAAAAAAAAATTTGATGCTCTTCCATTAGTTGAAATAATTGGCAAATTGATTGATTTCATCTTTTTTATACTCAAATTTTATAAAATTTAATTCTAAAAATGGCTTTAATGTTGCTAAATTAAGGGATCTTAGAAATTTTTTTAATACATGTTGTGGGTTGTGTATAAACAACGATTTGGTAAAATAAAATTAACAAGCCTCAAAAATTGAAAGCCTGAATTGATAAAAACAAGGACTAGAATATTGTCACAAGAGGACACAGTGGCGTCATTTGGGGGGGGGGCATTTGCCCCCCCCCCAAGGGCTCTGATTTTTATAAAATTTTATATTATTCTAAATAAAATACTCCAAAAATACATCTACGAGTATACAAACTGTACAAAATTAAACAATTAATTAAATTAAATATGTTTTGGTCAAATTTGAGTACCCATTTGTGAGTAAATTTTAAGAAAAAAAAAATGTTTGCCCCCCCCAAGAAAAAAATTTGCCCCCCTCAAGAAAAAGTTGAAATGACGCCACTGAGAGGATATAAAATTTCATTCAATTCTGATATGATATGAAATGAAATCTTTTTGTTACTTTCTCTTACCTCTATATATATGTGAATATATATAGGCCTAGAGAGAGAAAGTATTGGATTCATGTCAAAAATTCGATGTCGAGATTTTGATGGATCTTCACGTTTTGAGGTCCCCTGAATCCAAAAAAGTGGTTTTCGCGACATGGTCTGTCTGTGGGTGGGTGGGTGGGTGTGTGTGTGTTCAATTTTAAGCATGAAGGAATTGAGCTACGAGGTTGAAATTTTATATTTTAGTTAAACACTCCCCGGGACCGGAAAAATAAGCTTTTAATCAAAATCGGCCAAAAAGTACTAGTACTTTACTGATGTACTTTTTCAGTTTTTTTCGATTTTCTCAAAATTCGCTCTAACGATTTTGATTAGAATTCAAAAATCAATTATTTTTTAGATTCTCTTTAAAACGTATATTCTCATTTTGCTCTCAGAATTGTTTGAAGCACACTTTACTCTTGTACTTCATAGGAAAGATAGGGGAACCAAATGGCTTAAATAAGGGGATTGTGTCTTTTTCCTTATCCATTTCATTCATTGTATGTTTCAATATACTGCACAACTATACTGTATAACTATATATAGGAAAGATAGGAGAAATGGTTGCCTTGGAAACAAAATATAAATATTTTCCTTTGTTTATAAAGTTTACATCTTGAAATATACAAACGCCTACGGGCTGGGTCTAATTGGTAGCGTGCCTACCTTCTATACCGAACGTCGCGGGTTCGGACCCCAGGCAGTCCGATGATTTTATTTAACGCCACTTGGATACCACCAAATGGCTTAAATAGAAATGCCCGACCCCCAAATAGATATATTAATAATTAACGATTATCGTCAAAGTCTTAAATGGCTTAATTTGCCGAAAATACTGTGTAAATGTGTGTGTGAGTGTGAGTGTGAATGTGAAAAAAGTGTGAGTGTTTAAAAAAAAATCAAAAAAAATCTGGTGTGACAAGCACAGTAAAAGTTAAGAGAAATTTGTGTGACCATCATACCAACGAGTCTTTAAAATTCTTTTAAATCTGTCCGAAGATATCAATTTAATTTATTATTTTATTTTCTTAGAAACGAGGAGGGGGGGAGGCGGTCAAGAGCAACAACCAGAGAGGCGGGGAGGGGAGGGGGGAGGCAGCAGACAGGCCCCGCCCCTCCGGTGCTCGGATTAAGAGTCCAATTAATTACATATAGAAAAGAAATAAAACGTTGAATCTTCAAATGTCTCTAACTCGCAAACCGCTTCTTCAATTTGGATCGGATTTTTTGTAATGAGCTTACAATTTCCTAGAGATTATTTAGATAAAGCTAAAATTTAATATTTAAACATTTATTTTTTCATTATATCTCACCATCCGATTAACCAATCAGATGAGAGTAAAAAGGATCTATATTCTCTGAATTTTTGCCTACGTGTATATAAAATTTCTAGCCTTCTAGCTCTAATAATTTCGTTAAATTAGCGCTCTAAAGTCAACGAATGTGCTCGGGGTTCATGCAGAGGGAATTTTTCTCTCAAAGGACTCACTCTAAAAAAAAAAAAAAGATTTCATATCATATCATATCAGAATTGGATGAAATTTTATGTCCGCTTTTTACGTAAAATTCAGCTTTCAATTTTTGAGACTTGTTAATTTTATTTTACCAGCTCGTTGTTTATAAACAACCCACAACATGTATACAAAATCTGGTGTGACAAGCCCAGCAGACTTTTTTTTGTCGACATGTATTTAGTTTCCGACAGTACGGTACTACATTCGATTTTCAAGATGTAAAATTTATAAACATGGGAAAATATTTATATTTTGATACCATGGCAACCATTTCTCCTATCTTTCCTATGAAGCACAAGAGTAAAGTCTGCTTCAAACAATTCTGAGGGCAAAATGAAAATATACATTTTAAAGAGCATCTAAAAAATAAATGATTTTTGAATTCTAATCAAAATCGTTTGAGCGAATTTTGAGAAAATCGAAAAAAACTGAAAAAGTACATGTATATAGAGGTAAGGGAAAGTAAAAATTTTAAGATCCCTTAATTTAGCAACATTAAAGCCATTTTTAGAATTAAATTTTATAAAATTTGAGTATAAACAGATGAAATCAATCAATTTGCCAATTATTTCAACTAATGGAAGAGCATCAAATTTTTTTTTCCAATTCGATCGGCGCCCAGAGACCAGCCAGGGAGATTTGCGTAACTCTTGTCTAAGCCTTTTGTCTAGCGCAAGTTCGCTTTTCAAAAAATCGCTAAATCTCTCTTATTTATTCAAGGATTTGAGGCAAAATGCAAAACTGGTCTTTTGTATCAATTATAAAGCCATAGGAATTTTTTTATTTAGCTACGCCCACATAAAATGAGGGTTTATTGATGACGTCTAACGTCAACTCCCGCCAATATTTTCTAATTTTTTATTGTTTTTTAATTAAATAAACACATTTAGGCCTTGATATTGATTGAATAACATAATATATAAAATATTCAAGCAAAAACAATGAAATTTTAGTCTCAAAACGTTCTAAAAATGATTAAAAATCGATTTTCCAAATTTATTTTGACATATTAATTTTTACTTTCTCTTAAAATTCAAAAAATTAATTATTTTTTTGATGCTGCTGTTCTCATTTTGCTTTCAAAATTGTTTGAAGACCACCATGGGCGTAACTAAAGAATTTGGCTGGGGGCATGGGACCAGCGATCCTCCGGTCAAGGGCGGATACAAGGGGGTGGGGGGGTAAAGGGGACAATACCCCCCCTGAGTTAAAAAAAATACCTTTTTTTCGAAAAAAAATTTATTTTTAATGTAAAATTTAAAAAAAAATTTGATTTGTATTTATATTCTGGCAAACAAGTACAGAATGCGCCTTTAAATTACCGAAATTAAGAAAAAAATTGTGTGCTGTGCACACCAGATTTTTCAACTTATAGTCTTCTAAAAATTATTTTAATTCTTTATTAATTTGTGAAATATAAAAATATATTTATTTTCTTTAATTGCATCTGAGAAACAATGGATGACGTCATTCTCCAAACCGGTCTCGATCGCTTAGAAACAGGTTATTGAAATAATTGACGAGATGTCATCAAAGTTTAGTCAAGATAAATAATCATCACGTATGTATATTTAAATTGTCATTTGAAATAAAAAGTTTTTTTTTTTTTTATATTCCATCAAAAAATGAATTATTTATTTTTGAATTAAAAATTTAATTTTTAAATATATTTTAATTATAATAAAAAAAAATTATTAATAAATAATATTGGCGGGATCCTTGGCGGGTTAAGAAGGGCTTTGACCAATCAGAAGCCGAGAAAATTGTTACGTCACTCAACAAGCCGGTATCTCTCTCTGGTCGACATCTCCTATATTAGTTGCTTTTGAGATAGTGAAGTGTTAACATTGTGTCAGTGTTTGTGTGTGTTTGTGTATCAAGACAACCCCTTGCATGTCATCTCTTCTCATTAAATAGTGAGTAAAATTAAAATTATTTATTTATCTGGACCATTTATTATAAAAATACAAGTATATTATACGTATAAATAGAATTTAGAATAAAGGTTAATTAGTTCATCCGAATCACCGCCAGGGTGGCGCCACCGTACGGCTCTATTAACTTTACTCTTTGCCCTTGGCATGGGATCTTGTGGGCTTTGGAATTCTCAGAAGAGAATCTATTAATATTTACACAAAAGAAGGAAATGGATCTTTCATAATAAATGGACAATGTTTAATTAAAATAATATTTGCACAAATTGAACAGAAGGTGGTTCGTTTGCTGTTTTGTTTCTTCCTTATGGCTATTATTTTATTATTATGAGGCCCCTCAAAGGTCGTTTAGAATTTTATTGCTCTTATCAAATTATTATTTTAAAATTTTTTTCCTCTTTTGTGACATTTATATTAATAAACTGAGAGGAGCCGCGGAGATAATATCTGAAATAGAATGCCTGCTGATCGATTGTCAATTTAATTCTATTATCTCAGTTTGCGACTTGTAGGCGATTTGTAATATTGATAATTTTATTTCGTCACTAGGCCCAAAACTAATTAATGTATTTGTTTAATAAAAAACACTCACTTTTTTCTCATTCACACTCAACACTCACACACACATTCACACAGTCTTTTCGGCAACTCAGGCCATATAAGACATTTACGATATCTGTTATTGATTTAATATACATATATGTGGTCCAGGCATTTTTATTTAAGCCATTTGGTATCCAAATGGCTTAAATAAAATCATCGGACTGCCTGGGTCCGGAACGTTTGGTATACGAGGTTAGGTATTTGTTTTAATTGATCATCAACATTTCGAAATTTATTTAAGAAATTGACAAGAAGCCAACCGGTAAATGGAATTTAGAGTTGATGCTTGATAAATATAAAAATAAATAATTAGAAAAACACTTGGTGATATGTTTAAATTTGTTTATTGGTACAAATTCTTGGACTATCTCGGCATTCACGCTTATAACCAAGTGTTTTAATTTAATTTTCCAACAAGTGTTTTTCTATTTAACCAATTTTGTATTCATTAATTTGTTATTGATAATTTTTCAAACTCAATTAATATTAATATTTATTTACTTATTCCAATTTCGATTCTTTTGTTTTGTAAAAAAAAACAATCTGGTGTGACTGGCGCACAGCACACAACTTTCTCTTACCTTCGGTAATCGAAAGTTGTGTACTGTGCTTGTCACACCAGATTTTTTGTGTCGACATGTATTTAGTTCCCGGCAGTAGGGAATATTTGAATTCAGATGTAAAATTTATAAGTATGGGAAAATATTTATATTTTGTTACCATGGCAACCATTTCTCCTATCTTTCCTATGAAGCACAAGAGTAAAGTGTGCTTCAAACAATTTTGTGGGCAAAACGAGAATATACATTTGAAAGAGCATCTAAAAAATAATTGATTTTTGAATTTTAATCAAAATCGTTAGAGCGAATTTTGAGAAAATCGAAAAAAACTGAAAAAGTACATCAGTAAAGTACTAGTACTCTTTGGCCGATTTTGATTAAAAGCTTATTTTTCCGGTCCCGGGGGGTGTTTAACTTAAATATAAAATTTCAGCCTCATAGCTCAATTCCTTCATGCTTAAAATTGAACACACACACACACACACACACACAGACACACAGACAGACAGACCATGTCGCGAAAACCACTTTTTTGGATTCAGGGGACCTCAAAACGTGAAGATCCATCAAAATCTCGACATCGAATTTTTGACATGAATCCAATACTTTCTCTCTATATACCCGTATATATTACATATATACATAGGTAAGAGAAAGTAAAAAAAAAAAGCTAAAAATAGCCAGCCATAAAAAGGCAAATCCTTTTATGATGCTAAGAATAAAAAGCACTTATAATTAAAAGTCTTTTTTCTAAAAATGTTAATATTTGATAGCAGCTGCTGCTTTGTGAATTCAAAAAAATATTTTTATAAAGCTTTAGGCCGAACACATACAGGAACCCTTTACGTTACAACGCCTCCCTTAAAAATATTTAATCCTATGACGCCTCCCCTCCCCTTCCTCCATTTTGTAAAATAATAATAAAAACAAAAATTTTTAATGCTAAAAAATATAAATTTATATTAAAGCGGAGTTAAAAAAAAAAAAAATTCTAGTCATATACAGCCAAAATTATTGTGACGTTTCGGCCTTCTTCAGGGCCGGAGGCGAGAACAGTGGCGGATCCAGAGGTGTTTCTGGGGGGGGGGGGGTAATCTGGTGTGACTGGTCGCACAGCACACAATTTTTTCTTAATTTCGGTGATTTAAATGCGCATTCTGGACTTGTTTGCCAGGATATAAATACAAATCAAATTTTTAAGTACAGTAGAGTTTCGTTAATCCGAACTAATTGGGACCGAGGGTCGTTCGGATTATCGGGAAGTTCGGATTAACCGGAATTGTAAGCTTGAATTTGTTAATTTTGATAATAAAGTCGTATTTATAACGTAGTAAACCGTGAAACTTGTCGGTGATATTAAACTCTAAATAAATATTTCATATTTTTTTACGTTTAATTAAGAGAAAAAGAAACTTTCATTTATATTCCTCTTAAAAAAAAAAAACGCAAAAACGTACGCAAAAAGAGTTCAGATTAGCGAGGTTCGGATTACCGGGACTCTACTGTATTAATTTTTAAAATTTTACCTTAAAAATACATTTTTTTTTGTTTTTCGAAAAAAAGTATTTTTTTCATATCTCAGGGGTGGTAATTACCCCTTTACCTCCCCCCTTGTATCTGCCCTTGGGCGAAAATAAATGAAATTTTAATTTTGAATGAAAAATGACAATTTGCCCATGAGCCGTGGCTCAGAGAGAAGACACTAGCTTCTCGCGCCGGAGTCCCGGGTTCGCTTCCCATCCCAAGCGAGAAAAATTTATTCCATTTGATTTGACTACATAATCATTTGAAATGAATAGGAATGGGGTCTAAATGGCCTTAGATGCCGAAAAAACCTTTAAAAAAAAATGACAATTTTAATTTTGAAATTAAAATTTCATTTATTCTCGCCTCCGGCCCTGAAGATGGCCTAGACGAGTGACCTAAACGACACAATAAAATAAATAATTTTGGCTGAGTTTGGAAAATTATGTTGATTAAAAGTGTCTGCGGCGATTAAAAGGGGTGGGGGTAAAATGGGGTCGCGAACAAATTTTCTTGAACCCCCCCCCATCAAAAATTTCTGGCTACGCCTATGACTGTCGTAGTTAGGATTGAGTCACTCCAAGAATAAAAACTTCTCGACAGAGAGATGAACTTTCCTTTTTTGTTATTATAAATCTTTACTTACCAGGTGAATTTGAGGGATGTAATTAAATAAGAGAGAATTCCATTTAAAAAATAAATAAATAAATAAATAAATCTTTTATATTTTGTTTCCTAAGTGCTTTTTAACGTGACCTCTCTGAGTTCATTCAATTCATTCGCCGATTTCTCTTCTCGTTCGTTGTACTTCATTCACACCCACCGCCCGCCACTCGTTCATTTTCTCTATTCTTTGGCCGTAAATTGATTTTGATTTTTCAAAAATTTGTATTATTAATAGGAAAATAAATTGCAAAACTCGGCGCCCGTTCTTCTCAACATTAAACAGGCAAATGGAGCCAAAATTCTAGCGTTTTTTATCTTACGCCTTTAGCTCTTGGATTGTTTAAATCACACTCAGGGATATAACGTCTAAAGTTTAGACCCCATAAGATTGGGGTGTTAAAAAGTAAAGTAATAACCCCAGCGTTATTCTCTAAACAAAGTTTTAACAGCGACGTTAAACATATTGCTTTTATTTCAAAGCTGTCAAAATCATGACCTTACTTTTTGTTGATTTAAACACGGCGTTAAAATATTAAAGGCACCTTCTAGACATCACATTAATTTTTAACACTATTGATTAAATGTTAACGCTTTGGCGTTGCTTACAGAATAGCAATTTAAAGGCAAGGAGGTGTTAAGATGAATTAACGGTCAAATGTTAAAAGTTAACGTTTTCGCTTACACTGTAAAAAAAAATATGAATTTTCATTCATATCTCATAAACTTTGGTGGTTTAATTTTAATAGACCAGGATATGAGCTAAAATTAATATACAAGTATATGAATAAGTATCGCTTTAAAAAAAATATGAATTTTCCTTCTTTTTTCATATACTTTTCGTAGTTTAATTTTAATACACCCAGGATGTGAAATAAAATTAATATAAAAGTTTATGAACAAATTACCAACTTTTAAACTTATCTTTTTCTTTGTGTGCCGCCAAATTTTGAAATCGTTAAAAGTGCACCGCGACAAGTTGAGAATCCCTGGTCTAAACGTTCTCAAATAACTCGACTACCTCAAGGAATTTTTATTAATATTATTTTATAATTATTTTAAGGAAACTTGAAACTATTCTTTTAAAATTTATTTCACAAATCTAAATTTATTAAATTCTGGTTTGAAATTCGCGCTCTAAACTATTTAAATATTTATGAAGTATATTAAAATCATACTAATTAAATAATTTTTATAAAGTAATTCAACTAAATAGCTATAGAAATTAAAATTAAAATTAACAATTTCACCAAAATAATTAATTTTAAAATATACAAGAAATTGGTTAGGTTGGCACCAGGTTGGCACCAAATTCTGTTTTTGAAGTAGCTGATTTAACGCATAGATAATTGAAAGTGTATTATTATTTAAAATGAAATATAAATATTTAATCAATATATTGAAATAGGAACATTTTACTAACAAAATCGTAAGTATTGAATTTGAATTTTTTCATTGAAATTTTTTTTTTTCTCAATTTCAAATAAATTATTGTTTGTCATTTTTCAGGTGAGGTTAGTTTATACTCCAGCCAGGGAATAAACTCCAAACTGCAATGAAAATGTAACTCTTTATTTCTTCTCAAAGAAGATGAAAATCGACATATTTTTTGTATTAAATAATTAAAATGATTTGTATTTGTGTTAAATTTACTTGGAAATGTATAAAAATTTATTTTTTGATACAAATTTATTATTTTTATAGTTTAATTTGTTTTATTATTTAGTAAAATTGTATATTTTAATATAATATAATTTTTTTTTTAACAAATAAAAAATAAAATAAATAAAAAAAACTATTATTTCACCTAGACCACTCACTCTCCCTCAAAACTATAAACTCGTAAGGACTTTAATTTTTGTTTATTAAAGCTTTTGTGGTTTGAAATATTATTATTAGGAGAATTTTTAATTATACACCACATATTTGTATTAAATATTTATTAAAAAATATATATTTGTACAGTATTTATATATTTTTAATAAATATTTAATACAAATATGTGGTCTATAATTAAAAGTTCTCCTACTTTCATTTTTCACAAAAAAAGTATATTATTTCTCATAAACCCGTAATTTAAATTTCATATACCAAAAATGAATTTATTCATATACCGGTTTTCCCCCCCGTCCTAATTTAAATTTCATATACCAAAAATGAATTTATTCATATACCCGAAAATGAATTTTTTTCACATACCCGAATATGAAAGTTCATTTTTGGTATATGACCTTTCTCATACCCAAAATGAATATTCATAAACAGTTTGTGTAACAGACTTCCTACACATGTGTATGAATATGGCTCGAAAATTTTTAACAGTGT
>JAKCPI010013458.1:0-19968 GCA_023213315.1 Euborellia annulipes | reverse complement strand
CCCTAAAATTTATATCTTCTACTAATTAAAAAAATTGTTAAAACTTTTTCTTTTTTTAGGAATTTTAAATGACGGAAAAGATTTTCACAGTGCGATTCACAATTATTTATCTGGGAAAGAGTTTGATCATTATTTAAAAAATTCTGTTGTTGAAAAATGTTGGCAAAGTCTGAATTCAATAATTACAAATTTTAAAAATGTTCGTGCTCTTGAAAGTCACGTTGTTCATCCAATTCTTCATTATCAAGGAGTTATTGATTGCGTCGCAGATTTTTGGTAAACCTTTTGTTATTTATTCTTGAATTTTAAAAGAAACTTGCCTACGGGCTTGGTCTAGTTGGTATCGTGCCTACCTTCTATACCGAACGTAGCGGGTACCAAATGGCTTAAATAAGAATGCCTGGACCCATGGGCGTACCCAGGATCAAATCTAGGGGGGCATGGTCAGATCATGGTTGTCCAGGGGGGACAAATCATGGTCGTCCAGATTGGGACATAGCTATTTTTAATATAGAGGGGAAAAGCCTTCGAATTAAAGGCCTGAAAACCCTCGAGTCCTAACAAAAATAATCATTCGCCGCCGCTATCCACCAATTTTGTTTCGTTTCACCACTTTATAAACGTTTAATTTTTTTTTTTTTTTGGTTCTAGGTGGGGGGGGCAGCTGCCCCCTGCCCCTCGCTGGGTACGCCCATGCCTGGACCCCCAATAGATATTATAAATGATAACGGTTATCGTCAAAGTCTTAAATGGCCTAAGTTGCCGAAAAGACTGGGTGAATGTGTGTGTGAGTGTTTAAAAAAAAAAGAATGATGATGAATAAATCATTTTTCATTAATTATTTGTAATTTTTTTCTAGTGGCACTCCAATGATTATTGATTGGAAAAAATCTGCTAAAACAAAAGAGACGCTTCATCAAACTTATGATTACCCTGTCCAATTAGCAGCTTATCTTGGAGCTTTAAATTATGATAGTCAATATCCTTTTCAGGTAAACATTAAGTACTGTATGTATGATTTTTATAATTATGAGTAAATAGGATTGTATAAATTATAGCCTATATAACAAATCTTTACTTAATGCATTGCACTTGTATATATAGAGAATATATATATATATATATATATATCGGGTTTGCCCGGAAAGTACGAGCCTCATTTGAAGGGACTGAACAGCGCCAAGCGGTGAAAAGCAAGTGGGAGGGACCTTAATATTTCCACCGGTACCGGGATTAATCGCCTTCGGGCTCTCGGCAAGTCAGGAAGTGCTGCGGCGTGAACCACTGTGTAGTGACCTTGTCGTATTTACGATGAAGAAAACATTAGAGCAAAGTTGAAATTTTGTGTGAAGCTGAACAAGACGTCAAAGGAATCTTACGACATGCTAAAGGAAGCCTTTGGGGAGAATTACATATCCTATTAACAGGCAAAGAAGTGATACAAAGCGTTCCGAGAAGCTCGGGAAAACGTCATCTACGAGGCCCATTGTGGACGCCCCTCAACATCGCCGAACGGAGGAAAATGTCATCGGTGTGGGCGAATTGCTTAACACAGATCGTCGCATTAGTGTTCTTATGATGGCGGAACAGTTAAATCTGCCGAAAACCGTTGCCTACTAGATTGTATTGGAATAATTAGGCATGCAGAAAATTGTGCTGACGCTTAAATAGTGAATGGCGTGGGAACGTGTCAGGAACTGAAAGAACTTTGTGAGGATGATCCCAATTCCTTCGGCAAGACGCCAACAAGACGTTCAGCTTCACTCAAAAACGTGTAACGTTTTCTACGACAAGATCACTACACAGTGGTTCACGCCGCAGCACCTAATTATCCCACCCAATGCAACATATTCACGGAACACAAGAGAGGCATCTTCCCAGCATCCCTATGCTGTTCAGATCACGACTAACAGAACAAATAAATTTCATTCTTCCTTTGTCCCCATGACCTCCCGTGATTGGAACAAGCTCCCTGCGTCTATCTTCCCCAAAACCTACAATCTTCAGACTTTCAAGTCTAACCTCAACAGGCATCTTCTCAGTTCCCGCAGTTGAGTTTCCCCTTTATGCTTCTCCTTTTGTTTTTTTTTCTTCCTGGCTGCATGTGACTATTGGTCATTATAGGTCTTCGGACCTTATGCACCCATTCCAAAAAAAAAAAAAAAAAAAAAAAAAAACCTGACTCGCCGAGAGCACGAAGGCTACTAACCTGGGTACCGCTGGAAAGCTTAAGGTCCCTCCCATTCCTTTTCACCGATAGGATCGCTCGGTGCTGAGGATCGTTACTTTCCGGTAAACCCTGTATATATATAAGGGGTCGGCTGCAGATAGTGCTAACCCACAATTATAACAAACTCGACTTTTCAGTACCAGCAAAGGTCTGTACTACTTGTACAATTTGTTTCCCAGCTTGATATTGCCATTAGAGAGCTCTGGCAATAGCAAACAAACAAACTTCCTATTGGTGTTTTGTTTGTTTCCAAAGTTTAAAATTGAAATATCTCACAAGGGGAGGGCACGACCTTGGCATTTCATTTTGGGATGAAACTTCGGGTGATGATTGTAGACCGTTAGGGGGTTCACCCCTTGAAATAGTAACGCGCAACGCTCAATAGATACGGAGAAAATGACGTTTAAAAAATACAAAGTCCGCTTATATACTAGTTAGGCTTTTTATATGACAATGGCGACAATAGTCTAGCAGGTAGCGTGTCTACCCACCAAACTGGCGCTTGGGGTTCGAATCTCGCCTCGACTTATTTTTTTTTTATTAAATTATTTATTTTATTGTTTTTATAATTAAATAAATTGATTATTTAATATTATAGATTATATATTAATAGAGAAATTTTTGTGAACGTAAATGATGTTTGTCTGTTTTCCAAATGATCTTTTAAAAAATAATTCATTGTTCTTGTAAAAATTATTCCGCTTTAATTAATTGTGCTAGATGCCGAAAAAATTTTTGTTTCAAATGTTTTTATGATGATTATCATTCAGTCTCACGTTTGTAATAAAAAAGTATAATGTATAAATGCTTATAATGTAAAATCAAGAAATAAGATTGAAACTTTTTACTTATTAATAGCCTAAATTATAGTATTTTGAAGAATAGTTTATTAAATAATAGTGTATTTATTTGGTAGTTATTTAAAATATTGCTATTGAATATAATTATGATTTAAAATTTAGTCTTTTTTTTTGTTAGCAAAATAACACTATAGTTATTTATTAATAAATAATCTTTAATATTAAATAAAAAATTTATTTAATTGTAAAAACAATAAAATAAATATTTTAATTAAAAAAAAAAACAAGTCGTGCACGGGATTCGAACCCCAAGCGCCCATTTGGTAGGTAGACACGCTACCTACTAGACTATTGTCGCCATTGTCATATAAAAAGCCTAACTAGTATATAAGCGAAATTTGAATTTTTTAAACGTCATTTTCTCCGTATCTATTGAGCGTTGCGCGTTACTATTTCAAGGGGTGAACCCCTAACGGTATACAATCATCACCCGAAGTTTCATCCCAAAATGAAATGCCAAGGTCGTGCCCTCCCCTTGTCAGAACTATTATATATATTGTGGGTTAGCACTATCTGTGCCCGACCCATTCATATATTACTTGTATAATGGTGGCATTATCTAAAGCCGGAGCTACACAATACGTCAAACGTTGGATACAACTTTTGCGTCAGATGATCTTGGCTACAAAAAAACAATACAAATAAAAGATTAATTTTAGAGATCTGAGCGTTTGGTAGTTATTTAATTAATTTTCAAAGACATTGTGAAAATTTTAGTAGGGCATATGACGCAATTTTTCTACAGTAATTGAGTGAGGACCAATTGATAAATTTATATATCGAAATGAAATACTATATATATCTATAAGGGTCTTATTTAGATCACACATAATTTTGAATATTTTAATTAGTAATCTAAGAAGGAACGAGGCACATGAAAATTAAATGAATATTATTTTGTATTTCAGTTAAAACGTGGCTTGATTGTGATCGCATATACAAATGGAACTCCAGCTCAAACACATCTCCTTAAAGTCGCTGATCTTAATAAATATTGGCAGATCTGGTTAACACGTTTTAAATTGTATCTAGAAATGAATAAAAAAGAAACATGAGCTTTCTTCGTCTTAATAAAATATTCTTTATTATTCTGAAGAGTTTGATTCTAATAATGTTTTAAGAGCTTGAGACATTTCTTCCCTAAAAGTTTCACGTAAATATTTTAATTTTATTTCGAATTGATCATCACTTAAAAATTCTTTCTCCAAGTCTGTTCTTAAATAATATAAATATTTTAATAATTTGTAGTCTTTAACAAAAGTTAGAATATCTTTTTCTTCATTTGGTGCCTTTGCTTCCTGAATAATCATTTATTTTTTTAGAAATAATATAAAATTGAGTTAGGTTTGTTTTTTGGAAACTACCTTTTCTCCTTCGACATTTTTCTTATCTTTTTTATAAACATCCTCCCCTAATCTTTTTTCAATTATATCACACTAAAAATAGATGTGTTAAATTAATTATAATAATGTCAATATATTAAAATAAAAATTTTATTTTTAGAATATTTATTCTTACTTTTTTCTTAATCGTTGCTATTAAATCGTCAACAAATTTCAAATGGAATCTCATTTTTTTAAATGCATCATAAGGATCAATTTTTACCTGACTTTGAGCTAAATGAATTTGTATGATAAATTAGATAAAATAAAAACTTTGTTGATTTTGAGTAATACTCAAGAAATGATTACTCATGTCCAGAGCTGTTGCAAGTATTTTTCAAAAGTACTTGAAGCATCCAGAACCCAGTACTTGGAATTTATTTTTTACTCCCAGTAACCAGTACCAGTACTTTCCAAAAATACTTGAAATACTCAGTATTGTATTGGAAATAAAAAATTTCAGTAAATTTAGTTTCAAGTAAAGTACTTGAAGTATTTACAAGTACTGAGTACTTTTATTACTGAATACCGTAGCTCTGGTCATGTCAATCGGAGTTAGGCTTTCTGTTTGGTACTTCTGTCTAAAATGATATAATGTGTCTTTTAGTTAAATCAAGGGCAGTCAACCTTATCAGACAGGGGCTTCCTCGCCCCCCCCCCCGAAATTTTTCAAATCCAAATGCGGGGTTTACCACTTGCCAGGGGCTACACCCCCCTGGACCCCCTTGCTCGCCGAAGTTTCAAATTTCCCTCTCTGACTTAAATTTTAAATTTCCCTCTCCAGCTCCACTTCCTGTAACTCTAGCCAATCAGCGAGAGAACAGTAACATATACACAGGGACAGGAATTCAGCTTCTAGCGCTTTATATTATAGTATGAAGCAAGGTACTTCGAATAGACAAGGTAGATCCCATAGATAATATAGATTGGAAAGCCTGTCAAACATGTCAAACGTTTGTTGTTCAGTCGGCCAGGTGGCGTTCGAAGCGTTGCTCCGCTCAGGCTCCGCCCACCAATATGCTCTCCCAAATCATTCTATACCAAAATATAACTTATATATATATATTTTTTTTTATTTTTTTTTTTTTTTTTTATAATAAAAATTATTGTTTAATAAAGTCGAATATATATAGAAGCATAGGGTATTAAAAAAAAAGAAAAAAAATATAATTTCAGAGTAGAGATTTTAATTTTTTTCTCATTATAATTCACATTTATCTACATAAATAACTATAAGATACATTGCTATCATTCAAAGCTATATTCAAAAAAATATTTCCAAACAGATTTAAAAAAAATTGGTTAACAAATAACATGAATGAAATTTATAATTTATACATATTACACGTGCTTTGTGAACTTGTAGATTCTCAAATTTGTTTTTCTTTTATTAAACATCTTTTAAGATATTTTATTATTATTATTGTTTTTATTAATTTTAATTTATTTTATTTAGAAAAAAAATGGTTTATAATATTGTATATGCCATGATATAGGAAAGGAAACTAGATTGCATCGTTTTCTGGTCTCGCCAAAGGTGTTTATTAAAGCTTTTGTGGATTGTATTATTATTATTATGGCAGTTTTTAATTATAAACCATATTTGTACAAATTATTTATTAAAAATAATATATACAAATGGGTCTATAATTAAAAACTGTCATAATAATAATAATACAATCCACAAAAGCTTTAATAAACACCTTTGGCGAACCAGAAAAACTTTGCAATCTAGTTTCCTATCATGGCATATACAATATTTATAAACCATTTTTTTCTAAATAAAATAAATTAAAATTAATAAAAACAATAATAATAATAAAATATCTTTAAAGATGTTTAATAAAAGAAAAACAAATTTGAGAATCTACAAGTTCACAAAGCACGTGCAATATGTACGGAACATGGAATGGAAAATGATCTATGCAGCTATGGTTGGGATCAGGGAATGCATCAGGGATGCATATTGCTTTCCAAACGAAGGGAAGGGGCTTTGGTGGGCGGGGTCAAGGCGCGACGCTAGCGACAGAGGCGGACTGGCGGAACAACTTTTCAGCTGTCAAATCCTGTGAGTTACAACCCCATGGTAGATCCATAGTCCCATTTCCGAAGTTTTTGGTGTACCCGATTCTGATTGGATGGCGGCTCCCTCCCACCACTCGCCCATAGAAAAGCAATTCGTTTATTTGTGTGCGATTCATTTCTTGGCATTTATTTAATTTACTTTGCATATATAGAGTTTTGCACCCTTATTTGTGTTATCGACTAATTATTTGAACAATATAACGATGAGATTTTAGCGCAATTACTATGTAATAAGAAGTAAAAAAAGGAAATAAGTAAGATGTGGCATAACCTCGAACTGTCATTTCATTCGTAAGTATTTTGACTTTGACTTTTTTTATTTAATTGGAGTTAATAGGCATTTATTAAATTAAACTTTTATTAATTTAGGTCTCTTAAAAGGAAACAAACATAAGAAAATAAATTTTAAGTTGTAAAATGTCCGAAAAGTGGAATCTGACAAATCCCAATTCTTTACTAATACAATGCACAACTAAAGAAATTTTGGTTGATCTGCAGAATAAAGTGCCAGGCCATGCCAGGCCACCTAGAGGGCGCTGAGGTGATTCATTTGTGATTCTTTCGTTCTTCTTTTGGGATTCGTTCACACTATTTCATTTTTATAAGACGACATTTTTACATTGATCTCCTGGACTTCCCTTCATTGAAGACGTCCCCTGCCTATTGTTTTTTGCCATTTTGCCATTTTTGCTCTCTGGAATTCCCATTTTTTTTCGGCATTTTAATTTCGGCAGGTAAGAATCTTTTTTTTTTTTTTTAAACAACTTGCAGGGGTCCCGACCTTCGGTTTTAAGTTCGGTTCTTTTATTTTTAGAAAAAAATTAAAAACAACTAGGAATTCTCGGCTTCGGTTCGGTTCGGTTTCGGCCTCGGCTCAGTTCGGTTCAAAACCATCCAGTTAGAAGCGAATCGGTAGCTTTAAAAAAAATTTTCGGGCCCGAAGGGTCCGAAAATTTTTTTTTAAGGGCTACCGATTCGCTTCTAACTGGATGGTTTTGAACCGAACTGAGACGAGCCGAACCGAACCGAAACCGAACCGAAGTCGACACTAGTGATAAAACAACTTCAGGGATCACGACCTAATTGTTTCGGTCCTTCGGTTGCAGTTCGGTTTCCTTCGATTAAAAAAAAATTAAAAAAAAACTAGGAAATTCCCGGCCTTAGTGACAAAACAAATAGCGTGCCTGATTGAAAAGAACGAAAGAATCAAAACAAATAGCGCGCGCAAATGAAAAGAACGAAAGAATCATGAATGTTAAGCTAATGTCAAAAGAGTGAACTAGTCAGCCAGTGCGAGAGCTTGGCACTTTATTCTGCAGACTAACCGAAATTTTATCCAGGTATGTACAAAATAAAAATATGATTAAAATAACAAACTAGAATATTTGATTTAATTTTTATTCACATTACAGGCGCTACTTTAATGTATGAGAGAAAATATATAAATTGAAACCTTTTTGTCAGTGTCATAAATGAAGAATGAAAATTTAAAATAAAGCCAAAAATGATAATTAAATAACAAATTTATATGAATAAACTTAAGAATTATGTGTTTTTTTTAATATTTTATATAAAGGTAATGTTTTAAAAGATCTCTGAACTAAAAGTAGAAATGTATTACAATGTAATTTTGTTTTGTGAATTATATTATAATTAATATAATATTACTTTAGGCCTAGTTAATTTGAAAACTATTGTTTATTTAATGAAGGGTTAAACCCAGAAACTTATGTTGCTAATAGCTAATTAAAACACCCCTCAATATATATATTATTATATGTTCCCTATTTTTCTATTTTTTTTTCATTATACCCTCTAATCTATCTAATCTATACCCTCTAACAATAGTTTTTATATAGTAATGTAATATCAATAAAAAACATTGTAATAACAATAAATATAATATAACAATATGTTGTTTACTTTATTATATTTATTTAAATTATAAAATTCTCTTTTTTTTTAACTAACTAACCTTCCTTTTCTAAACATATATATATATATATATTTTTTTACGTTTTTAGAAGAAACTAAATAGAAAAAATATAATCCTTTGATTATTTAATTAAGAATCGAAAATTAATTATCTTATATTATTCTCCCTATTACTATTTTTTTTTAATAGCCTTATATAGATTAAAAGTTAAAATTAAAATAATTCTGATCGAGCGCTATTTTGTGTTTAAACGATTTTTTTTACATAAACCCCTGCATATTTATATATTTTATGCATTCATTTTATCTAATTTATCTTTAATTAACATCAAATAAGTGATATTTAAATGTAAATTGAAAAATATTTGATTTAATATGAAGAATTGTATATAGTTCCATTGGGCCGCAATAGCAAGGAGCCGCCAGGGGCTCAGAGCCGAAAACAAACGAATTCTCACGAACAGAATGGAACTACCTTGTCTATTCGAAGTACCTTGATTAATACCTTTTCTTATTAAAATATAAATTTAAATATAAAAATCTAAAAGAAAAATTTATTGAGAAATTTGTAATTAAAGAAATTAATCCCTTTTGTTCCCCTTCCCAATGGAGAGCAGATTTGGTCGTGAACCGACAGAAATACATCATTCATTGGCGGGCTGTGAAGCCACTATCATCTTCACTCGATGGCTCATTATTCAGCCGCCAACATATCTCAACGGCGGGCTGTGAGGCCGCCAACACACTCATTCGATGGCTATGGAGCCGCCCTCGACACCACTCGATGTGCAGCCACCGCCACCACCTATTTTGTCTTCGGGCCGAGAGACGGTCACCATTTAATGCAGAGGACCGAAACGTCCGTCTTCACTGCAGTTCGGACGAAGGTCGGCCACTTGCGACCGAAACGCCAATCCCCACCGAAGACACCAACCATCTATCTATACCTTAATTTTTTTTTTTTAATGTTTTTCAATAAAATTTCAAATATTTTTTTTAATAAATTAGGAATTTATATTTTTTTTTTTATTTTATTTTTTATTTTTGCGAGCAGATCACTCTCCCTGGTTTCGTCCTCCCCGTTCTTGACTCTTCAAAAACGTTGCGAACTCTAATTATTTTTTTTATTTAAATTAGGGGTCCGACGAAACAAGATTATCAGCCGAAATCGAATTGTGACTTCAATTTTAGTTTCGGTCGAAACCGAAACTTGTTTTAAACTTTTTCTTATAATCCTCTATACGAAATTCATTTAATTTTCCCTAATTTTCCCTTTTTTTTTTTTAGTAAATTTTCCTTTTTTTTAGGTGTGAATCTCATTCGACTTTTTTTTGTCTGGTTTTGGACCGGAACCGAAACCAGGATATTTAGCCTAAACCGAAACTTCGATCGGTTCCTAATTTAAATATAATCTGGCTAAATTTTAAAAATAATAATCTCTCATCTCAAACTATCGACACCCACCGTAGTACACCTCGTACACCAAAAGTTGGGGGTTCAGACCCCAGGCAGTCGGATGATTTTATTTAAGCCATTTGGATACAAAATGGCTTAAATAAGAATACCCAATATATATATATATTTTCATAACGGTTATCCAAAAAATTGATATAGATTTTAACTACAAAAAATAGAAATTCGCAAAATTTAATTTCGCATCCAGGAAAAAAAGCGATATATATATATATATAGTTAAATTGAAAAATTTATCACGTGGGTCGATAAAAATTAATTTTTTTTTAACTATCACTTTTTAAAACGTAAAAAATTGTTTGCCTATTTTTTATCCAATCTCAATTATGCTCAATTTTAGAAATTAAATCTAAGAGTAATTGAAAAAAATCAATTATTGAATATTTCTGAATAGAAGTTAAGGGAATTAAAAAGAAAATTTCAAATTTGGCACCTATGAGAGAGAATTTGACATTTCACAAATTGTTTTCAAATATATTTTATATATTGATTTAATTTAATTTTTTGAATTAGAATAAATTATATTTAATAATATATTATAATCATTTTTTTTCAATAGAAGTAATAAAATTGAGAAGCTCGATTGCTTTGACTTTGACTCCATTGGAAACGCAAGCGAATGCCTCGTCTCTTTATCTCCTCCATGACTTTGCCAACGAAACCGCCTACTAACATGTCATCGGATCAACTTATTTATAATTCATCTAATTATTTCTATTTTTAAGGTCAGTAATGCATTTAAATATTTATTTAATTGGTTCAGGATTATTATTTTCAATAAATTAAATAATTAAAAATATTCTAAAATCGTGATTCAACAGGATAACCCTTCTTTGCTAGCCTGTCAAATTTTATTTCATCATTTTTTTATTTAATATATTATTTCTTTTAATCATTTAATATTTATTTTAAAATTAATTCGCTATGCAAATTATATAAATCAAATAGATTATTCGTTTTATTAACTCATTCACAATTTCCCTCACTTTGACAAATAATTTTTTTTTTTCTTTTAATTTTTAATTTGTTTAAATGATTATGTGTTTTTGTTTAAAATTACTTTTCTTATTTCGTTTATACCTAGTTTGTAAAATTATTATTTAATGAACTTTTTAATATTATAATTCCTATAAAGCTTACAAACTTTTGAGGTAAGGTCAGTTGTTGAAGGGAAAAAATATAGAATAATCAAACTATTTCTAACAAGATTAAGCAATACAAATAATTTAATTACATGTTTAGAAGAATTTATATAAATCATTTTTGTTTTATTTTTAAGATATTATTTTAACAACGCATTATTTCAAATCTTTATATAATTATTTATGTTAAAAATATTTATTAAATGATTTATTTTTTCATTTTAGGTGTGATTTGGTTCAAAAGATTCCTCTTCAACTCACATGTTTGGAGCTCTGAGAGAAAATTATATATATATATATATATCTCATTGAATTTTTTTTCTTCAAATGGATAGAAATGAAACAAGGTAAGCCTCAATAATTTTTGATTAACAGATATAACAAAATCAAAACACTAATTTTTAATTTATATTAACTCCGAGCCTCAGGGACTAATCTTTTAATATTAAATTTATTTTATTCTTTTATTTTAGATGTGATTTAGACTAAAAGACATCCCTTTTATTTGGAGTTTGTAGAGCACGCTATCATATATATATATATATATAATATATATTTCATGAAACTTTCAAAGATAGATAAAAATCTTCATCAGTTTTAAGCCAGAATGTTTCAAACAAAATGGAGAGCAATTAAATATCATTAAACAAGGTAAGCCTTAATAATTTAACACAATAATTTGATTAACAGACATAAAAAAAAATGAAAAAACGATTAATTTAAATTACTTGTCATTGATCCAAGTTAACTCATCGACATCTCACTTTGCCATTTGATCAGTTTATTTATTTTCATCACTCTATTTTTCTAATAATATTAATAATTAGTAACTATCATGGCTTTATAGCAAGATGGTCCTAGAGTCAAGGAATGACAAAATTTGGGTTCTACTTTTATTTATTCTTTATTTAAAGGTATTTACAAACTTCAAGTATATCTGGAGCTAAAGAGAAAACTAAAATTCAAGTCAAATTTTATATATCTTGACTCTTGAAATTTTAATTTGAAAAACAAAATTTTTAATTTCTTTATTCTATTAATCTTATTTGAAAATTTTTCTTAAATTTCCTTTACTATAATAATTTTTAATATTTTATATTATATTTATATATATATATATATATATATATATTATATTTTATATATAGTGTATAATGCAATATGATTCTATTTTTATTTAATTTTATTGGGAGAAAGGTGGATATTTAAGGTTGAATAGTAAAACATTTTATTTAACTTTTTTTTAAATTATATTAATTATTAATAATTTTAAATGATATTGAAATGATTCAATTTTTTATTGCTATGCAGTAGGGTATATATAAATAATTTTAATTCTCATTATTTGATAATTATATAGAGATATTTTTTCTTTTATTTTAGAATTCCTTCCAAGATTCTTCTTACCTTTGATCCGAGTTAACTCTCTATCTCCGTGAAGCTGGGGAGTAAAAATGCGCTATTGTTTTCAATCGCATTCTGCGCTACTATGGAACACAGAGAAACTGACCTCTAAAAGATCAATATAGAGGCCAAAGTTCAGGGAAAAAGACCAGGATCAAGATGGATCGACCTGTTGGAATTATTCACAGGCAGTTCGCTTCGGGTTTCTACTGCGAGGGTTTTGAATAGAGAGGAATGGCCTATGACCTTTTTCCACTGGCATACGAGGCGTCAATTTGCGCTTACGACTAAAAAGCAAAGAAGTCTAGGTGAGAAATTCTTGCTATTCTAATCTGGGGACTTTATATCATATTTAGCCATTTCTAATCAAATAATTACAGAGGATCAAGCTGCCCTATGCGTTTTCTTAAATGATTATTTTTTATAAAAGAAAATGAAAATCTTTATTGGATTTCTTTTCTACCTTTGACTACAAAACATTCCATTAAAAACTTATCATACTTGTTTTAATAACAATGAAATAATCACATGGAAAACGCATGCGGGTGCTTTGGTCGGTATATAATTGTGACCGTCCACACCCCCAAAACTAACTAATTCTGCAAGATAAAAGATTGTGCTTTTCTCGACCCTCACTAATATAAAAATGAGCGTCAACGTGTTTTAAAAAAATTTGTTGTAGCGAATTTTGAGAAAATCGAAAAAAAGTACATCAATAAAGTACTAGTACTCTTTGGCCGATTTTGATAAAAAGCTTATTTTAACTCCTCAGGTTGGTGCCTAACTTAAATATAAAATGTCAACCTCCTAGCTTAATTCCTTCATGCTTTAAATTGAACACAGACAGACAGTCAGACCATGTCACGAAAACCACTTTTTTTGGAATCAGGGGACCTCAAAACGTGTATATCCATCAAAATCTCGACATCGAATTTTTTGGTAAGAGAAAGTAAAAATAATCATCTAAGTAAACGCATAGGGGACCTTGATCCTCTCTGTAATTTTCTTTTTTGATTAGAAATGACTAATAATATATATATATATATGATATTTAACGGCTGGAAACATGGAAGGATGTGGAAGTGCAGCCAGCCAAAAATAACGTACTCTCTGTGAATGTTCAAACCCCCATCATTATTTGATTGTATCTAGAGCTGTGAAAATAGCAAATTTTATTATTATAAAAACTTTCAAACTCATACATCATCATATTATTTAATTAAATAAAATAAGTAGTAGAATAAAATACCAAATAAGACTTACTGTTATATATAAAATTATTATAGAGACTTAACTCTCTCTCACTAGATTGTTCACTGAGGATGGGTGAATAAATTTTGCCCAATCATTTGAACATTCACAAAGAATCGAGAGTTTTTTATTAATGGCTGAATGCCCTTCAACACCCTTCCATAAATATATATTGTCTGGTAAGAATCATAGTGGCGAAAGTCTGAAAATTCAATTTTTGAGTTATGCCTACTAAAAGTTGTTAAAACGTCTTCTCTTTTGAGTGGCAAAGTGGCGAAAATAGATTTCCATTCTTTGCCATTGATTCTGGCCTATTCGTTTGTTGACCGGCTATTTAAATGCAGTCTATATGTTTATAAAACTTTCAAACACATTTTCTTTAATTTTTAAATTTAAGACTTTCGACTAAAAAAGTACAGTGAGGGACAATATTAAGTCCCACCCATGCGTTTTCTACTTGTGATTATTTCATTGTTTTTAAAAAAATATTATATATTTTTTAATGGAAACTTTCATGGTTCAAAGCTAGAAAATTTCCAATAAAGATTTTCATTTTCTTTTTAAAAACAATGAAATAATCACAAGTAGAAACGCATGGGTGGGACTTAATATTGTCCCTCACTGTACATGAGTAAAGTACTAGAAGTTTTTGGCCGATTTTGCTTAAAAGCTTATTTTCACCTGTTCGGGGGGTACCTAACTTAAATATAAAATTTCAACGTCGTAGCTCATTTCCTTCATGGTCAAAAATGTCCACACACACACACACACAAGACCAATTTGCGGGACCCACTTTTTTGGACTCAGGGAATCTCAAAACGTAAATCCATCAAAATCTCGACATCGAATTTTTGACATGATTGCAATACTTTCTCTCTCTATATATTTCATATATAGGGTCAGAGAAAGTAAAAATCAATTAAATTTCTTATTTGTTCGGCCTTTTTTTTTAATAAATATGATTTTATATATTATTTACTAAAATTCTATGAGTCCCTTTCCTGAAAAACGGTCAAAAATTCTCTTCTCTTGATTTTATTTCAATTCAAATTTAATACACTCAATGAATTTTTATTTTTGCAAAGATAGATTTTTTTTTTTAAGCACTCACACTTTTTTCTCATTCACACTCACTTCTTTTCGGCAACTCAGGCCATATAAGATTTTTGACGATAACCGTTATTTGAATATATATTACGGATATTTTACTGTGAACCAGTCTTCCATGAGATTTTAATTGAATATATATGTATTTGAAAGCCAGGAATTCTTATTTAAGCCAAATAGCTTAAATAAAATCATCGGACTACCTGGGGTCCGAACCCGTGACCCTTGGTATACAAAGCTGGCGCGCTACCAACTACACCAATCCCGAGAGCAAGATAGATCTTAACAATTTGAATATTAGTTGCGTGTAATTTTTTATCATATTTATTCTCTTTTTTTGTTTGAAATCTAAATTACTTGGCTAACACAAATTTTCCTCATTATTTGATAATTTAATTATTATTTTTTTTTATTTTCAGAACTCCTTCGACGATGCATCTCGTCGTCAACCCAGATTACCTCAACGTCATCTCAGTTTGTGTTTCTGCAGTTTGCCATTCGGTGAGTTATTATTCACTTTATTTTTTTTTTTTTTATTTTTATTTTACCATTTTTAAAAAAAATTTTATTAAGGGGGGGGGGTTAAAGAAAATTAATTTTAAAATTTAAAAAAAAAAAATAAATTTTTTTTTTTTTTTTTTTTTTTTTAAAAAAAAAAATTATTCGAGGGGTTGGTTAATAAAAAAAAAATATCTATTACCCCCAAAAAAAGACCAAAAAATTCTTTCAAATCTTTACTCTGTGATAGTGTATATTGCAATATGATTCTAATTTAATTTTATTGGGAGAAGGGTGGATATTTAAGGTTGAATAGTAAAACATTTTAATTAACTTTTTTTTAAATTATATTAATTATTAATAATTTTAAATGGCATTAACGAGTTGAAATGATTCAATTTTTTATTTCTATGCAGTAGGGTATATATAAATAATTTTAATTCTCATTATTTGATAATTATATAGAGATAATATATTTTTTCTTTTATTTTAGAATTCCTTCCAAGATTCTTCTTACCTTTGATCCGAGTTAACTCTCCATCTCCGTGAAGCTGGGGAGTAAAAATGCGCTATTGTTTTCAATCGCATTCTGCGCTACTATGGAACACAGAGAAACTGACCTCTAAAAGATCAATATAGAGGCCAAAGTTCAGGGAAAAAGACCAGGATCAAGATGGATCGACCTGTTGGAATTATTCACAGGCAGTTCGCTTCGGGTTTCTACTGCGAGGGTTTTGAATAGAGAGGAATGGCCTATGACCTTTTTCCACTGGCATACGAGGCGTCAATTTGCGCTTACGACTAAAAAGCAAAGAAGTCTAGGTGAGAAATTCTTGCTATTCTAATCTGGGGACTTTATAGCATATTTAGCCATTTCTAAACAAATAACACTGTCCGGCAATAAAAAAAGCCCCGAGATAATTTCTTCAGATTCTTAATTAAAATGACCTCCTGAATCCAAATATGACCTCCGTTTTCCCCCACCACGTACCGTTTTCGGGGGAGGGCCCCCTACTTATTTTCACCCCATTTTGTTAATTATAGGGCCATGGAGGGATGAAAAGGAATATTTTAGCCTTAACATTTCTTCAGAAGGTCTAGAGAAGTGAAAAGTTAAAAAACATTAACATTTGGATCCAAGGGGGGGATGTGGGGGAGGATTTTGTCGCTTAAAATGCAAAAAAATCATTAAAAATCATCGATTTTTTTTTTTTTTTTTCACAATTTTTCTCTGATATTCTACATATTCCAGCGGACAGACCCACCTCACCTTTCCTTAAACATCCCTCAAGTAAAAAAAAATATATAAGATAAAGCGGGTGGGGTGTGAGCGATTCCGAAGCCCTTACAAGAGGATGAGAAGATTCACAGCCTCGCTGCACAGTTGGTCAAATTGGCAAATATGCGGCTATAAAACTGAAAAAGTACCTCAGTAAAGTACTAGTACTCTTTGCTCAATTTTCATTAAATTCTTATTTTGACGACCTAGGGGGGTGCCTAACTTAAATATAAAATTTTAATCTCGTAGCTCAATTCCTTCATGCTTTCATTTTTTGGGCTCATCTTTACAAATTTAAAGTTAAATTTACTGATTCTTCTATGTCCTTCAATATTTTCATATTTTATCTAAAGAAGTAGAAATTATTTCTTGTCAAAGTTTGAAAAAAATTATAATCTATGAAATATAAAGTTTCGCTTTTGTAAATAAATCAGGAAAAATATGACATTTATAAAAACCAAATTTATTTAAAGAAAAATCACCCCCTTTACTCAAGGGGAACAATTTTTTTTTTTTTATTGGAAAATGTTAATTTAAAATATTAATAATATATTTTCAAAGATATTTTCTTTACCTTTACTTATTAGAATAATACTTGTATTTTCCAAAAAAAAAAAACAAAAAACAAAAAAAAAAACAAAATTGTGCCCCTTGAGTAAGGGGTAGTCTACCCCATGTAGATTTTTCTTTAAATAAATTTGGTTTTTATAAATGTCATATTTTTCCTGATTTATTTACAAAAGCTAAACTTTATATTTCATAGATTATAATTTTTTTCAAACTTTGACAAGAAATAATTTCTACTTCTTTAGATAAAATATGAAAATATTGAAGGACATAGAAGAATCCGTATATTTAACTTTAAATTTGTAAAGAACAGACCAAAAAATGAAAGTTAGCCGCATATTTGCCAATTTGACCAACTGAGCTGTGAATCTTCCATCTTCTTAAAAGGGCTTTGGAATCGCTCACACCCCACCCACTTTGACCTATATATTTTTTTTTAGTTGAGGCATGTTTAAGGAAGGGTGAGGTGGGTTTGTCCGCTGGAATATGTAGAAAATCAGTGAAAAAATTGTGAAAAAATCGGAAAAAAATCGACCATTTTTAATGATTTTTTTTGCATTTTAAGCGGCAAAATCCTCCCCCACATCCCCCCCCTTGGATCCAAATGTTAATGTTTTTTAACTTTTCACTTCTCTAGACCTTCTGAAGAAATGTTAAGGCTAAAATATTCCTTTTCATCCCTCCAAATTTGATTCATGACCCTATAATTAACTAAAAGGGGTGAAAATAAGTAAGGGGCTCTCCCCCGAAAACGGTACGTGGTGGGGGAAAAAGGAGGTCATATTTGGATTCAGGAGGTCATTTTAATTAAGAATCTGAAGAAATTATCCCGGGGGCGGAAAAAAAGTTTTAATTTTGCCGCACAGTGTAATTACAGAGGATCAAGCTCCCCTATGCGTTTTCTTAAATGATTATTTTTTATAAAAGAAAATGAAAATCTTTATTGGATTTCTTTTCTACGTTTGACTATAAAGGATTCCATTAAAAGCTTATCATACTTTTTTTTAAAAACAATGAAATAATCACATGGAAAACGTATGCGGGTGCTTTGGTCGGTATATAATTGTGACCGTCCACATGAAAAGGTACCAAATCTTCATCGGGATCAAAATTGAGTTCTTATGCTTTCTATATAGAACACATCCTGCTGAGCAAGCCGGTATTTTTAGAATTTTTTTATCATTTTTTGTTTGGAAGATATGACTTTTTAAAATATTGGTTATGAAACACCTTTTTTTTTTTTTTTTTTTTAAAAAAAACACCCCCCCTCCCTCTCCCCCCCCCCCCCCCCCACCCACCCACCCACCCCCTCCCTCCACCCCCCCCCCCCCCAAACTATAACGAAAACCATAATTTTTAAAAAATAAATATAAGGTCGGGCCCTCTTTTTTTTAACCCTTTTTTTTCCCATTTGGTTAAAAAAAAAAACCTCAGCCCCCCGGGGGCCCACCCCCCCCGGGTTTGGGATACGGGGTTAGCCCCCAACCCCCTCCCCCATCCCCCGAGGGCCTGAAACACCTAGTTTATAGAAAAATGAGTTTAAAGTTTGTTTGGTCCCTTTTCTCATATTTCACCTTTGTTTGATTTTTTCAATTTTTACTTTTTTTATAGAAAATACATCGATTCTGAGGAACGAATATTTCATCATATAAGATGAAGAACTAGAGAATCGGAATCAGTAATAAAAAAAAAAATCTGCTCTCCTGAAAATTTAACGCAGTCAAGATTTGGTACCTTTTCATGTGGATGGTCACAATTTTAATTGACATTAACGAGTTAAAATGATAAAAAATTTTATTTCTATGCACTATATATATAAATAATTTTAATTTTCTTCTTTGATAATTATATAGAGATTATATGAGATAACAAATTTGCGAGATAAGTTCGTGTTTGATTGGGCAAAAATTGCGCCCCTTGGAGTCGAACCAGGACCTGCACGCTTTCGCGGCGGGCGGACTACTTTTATCCTAGGTCGTGGGCCCAAAGGTCGCGGGCCCAATAAACACAAACTCTCGCATCCGCCTAGATATAAATAGTCTTTATCAAGGCCGCAGACAGACTTGACGGACCCCGGGGCTACTGGGAAAATTTTTTTTGAAAATTAGACTCGGAAATCTGCGATTTTTTAGCTATCTTGAAACGTGAAAAATATTATCAAACTTATGATATATGTATTTTTCTTTTTTCTTTTATTTCAGAATTCCTTCGAAGAATCTTCTTTTGTTGATCCAAGTGAGCTCAGCGTCATCTCTCTTTGCCTTTTGGTGAGATTATTTATTTTTATTATAATATTTTAATATTATTTATTTTCATTACTGTATTTTAAAAACAATATTGATAATTAGTAACTATCATGGTATATATATACATATGTTCTGGAAGATTTCCGTATGCGAAGATAAGTTTTCTCGGGTTAAGTCGCGTCATCGTCCAAATTGACCTGGAGTCCAGCAAGGCTGCGACCCCGTAAACAACCTTCCTCCATTATTGCCCCCCAACCCCTCTTCTCTCTTGAAAATGACTCTAAAAAGGAGAGCCGAAACGTCGAGTAAATCTCAACATCCCACGCGAATTAACACGAGAAAACTTATCTTCGCATATATATTATATATACATGTATATATATATATACTAGGGTGTCCCTTATATGGGCAAAAAAAAATTTTTTAAATACCGGAACGCATACCCTCTAATTTTTTTCAAGCTACTAAGCCTTACTTATATATGAAATTTTATTCACCTACGTTGACGT
>JAKCPI010013456.1:0-30928 GCA_023213315.1 Euborellia annulipes | reverse complement strand
AACGGACAAAGGATTAATACTGGATTTAAAATAAAATATCAAAAATCTTTGTAGAGTAAACGTTTATAAAGCCATAAATCACACTGTATATACATTTTGACACTATTTACTGATCTAATTCTTTCATGGACAGAATAAAATTCCCCCATTTTTAAAATTAATCTAAATTTCAAAAAAAAAAAGGAGAGGAATTTTATTCTCTTTCTTATTTTGTTTTAAATTAATTATAGAATTCTACCCACAGGGAGCAGATGATGATAGCGAAGCTGAGAAACTTTCTCCTCTTCCTTGATGCCGCCACAAATACCGATGATGGCCCACAAAGGAGACTTACCCGACGCTCCCGACCAACGGTTGACGATGATGAGGACGAAGACGAGGACGATTCCACACAACAAACCGATTCGGCTGAATCCGCTGTCACCGCGCCTCTAACGGCTCACGTTCATTCCGGTAAATTTTTATTTTTATATCAAAAATAGCGGATAATCATGTCTATTCTCCAAAAACGGACTTTAAAATTTAACATCTTAAATTGGGTGTTAAAAAGTAAAGTAATAAGACCAACTTTAAAGTTTTAACAGCGACGTTAACATTTTTAGCACCAGGTGTTAATGATCCACATGTTTTCTGCTTGTTCGTGTTTTTACATCACTCGATAACCGCCCATGCCCATTACTATTGATTTGTAATTCTCAATCCAGTAGGCCTATCTGACTCATCAACATTAAAAATGCTATTCTCTGAACCAATTTTGCCCTCGGGCTAGGTGTAGTTGTTAGCGTGCCTACCTACTATACCGAACGTCGCGGGTTCTGACCCCAGGCAGTCCGATGATTTTATTTAAGCCATTTGGATACCAAATGTCATTGAGCAATATACTCCAAAATTTTATAAATAAAGAGTGTTTTGCCTAATCGGTGTGCGTTGACCCATATAAAAGCATTGAAAAAACATATTTACATATATGCACTCCTGATGATGACAGCAATGTCGAAACGCGTTAAGTAATTTTTAATTAAATCAATTTTTAAACAAATAACTTTGTGTTTATTTATTAGTATCATTCAAATTTGAGAGATACTATCCCGTTCACTAAATTGAAAAAACAGTTTTAAGCATGATTCGTAAAAAAATGTTTTGTCATTGACCATTTTTGCTCAATCTCGGTGTGCGTTCAGCCTAACATGTTGCTTTTATCTCAAAACTATCAAAATCATAACCTTACTTTTTGGTTAAAGACGCCATTTTGATGCATTAAATACGGCGTTAAAATATTAAAGGAATCCCCTCGACATGCTAATTTTTAACACTTTTGACTAAATTTTAACGCTTTTGTGTTGAAGTTTTTGTTTACAGAATAGTAATTTGTGGCAAGGAGGTGTTAAAATAAATTAACGCTGATTTCAGATGTTATATTAAAACATTGAGATGATCAAGAGCTAGGCTATATTTTATTTTATTCCTTTTCTTAATATTCAAAGCAGACAAGAGCAATTCTTTAAAATACTGAAAAAAATACTTCTTACTTCTTTTCTTTTAGCTCGAGGAGGAGTTGAAGCGAATCAACCCGTCTCTGATTCCTGTCACGTTGCAACAACTCTAAGCGCTGCAGGTGGCGGCGATGATTCCGATTATTATACTCCTGAAGATCCCCCGGTTCTAAGTCCCCTTCATCATACTGATAAGGTGATGATGCACTGACAAACACCGGGTGCGTTCGACATTCTGGAAGAGCTCCAGGTTCATTTATTATTTGCTCCAAAATATGTTTGTTTATTTTTTCGACGTCCCCCTCCCCCCTCATTTCGAAAAATTCATTCAGAGCATTTAAAATAATGTTCTGATTCTTTTTTCATTTTTATAACCTGCACGAATTTTTTTTCTATTCTTTATTGAAATTATTTTAAATTTAAAAAATACAGTAGCGCATGTTTTTGAACAATTTTCTGAATAATAAATGGAGAGACTTAGCTTTTGAGGGGGGGGAAGAAATTTGCCAGTTAGCTAGAGTCAAAGGAAAATTTTAAAACTTTAAAATTGGAATTTTAAAAATTAGAAGAACTCGAAGCAGGACATTCTCATTCAGCGCTTGTTAAATTGCAGTCTTATTTTGTTAGGTGTTGCAACCTTTCGTCGTTGCAGAACGTCCCTCCTTCATCTAAATGTCGGCTATTTGCTCCTCCCCCCTACTTGATATTTATTAGGCATGTGAATATGATTTAGAAAATAATGATATTATTAAAAAACGATGTTATTATTATGGGATAATTAAATTATAGACCACATTTGTATTAATTATTTATTAAATATATAAATACTGTGCAACGTTTCGACTACTTATTCGGAAGTCGTTTTCAAGTACTGTGCACTTGGGAGTTAGTGCACATAAACTGCAATATATAAATACTGTACAACGTTTCGACTGCTTATTCTGCAGTTTTTAATAAATAATTAATACAAAATGTGGTCTATAATTAAAAATTAAGTTGTTTTCAATAGGGTTGTTCGGTTAAAACCAGGGTATTTAAAACCACTAGTTCTTTTAACCGTCCTTGATTTAATTAATTTTTGACCATTGGTTTTTATTGAGTGACCTGGTATTATGGTCATATCTAATAACGGAGTGACCGTCTGTCCGTCTGTCGCGCTTTTTGACCAACTTCCCGTCGGATTTTTGAAACCAAATTTTACGAAATCTCGTCATCGAATTTGTGACAAGATTGCAACACTTTCTCTCTATATATTAACTTATATAGGTAAGAGAAAATAATAATACATATGTTTATATAAATTAATAGCATAAAATTGAAAAAATAAAATTGTGGTTAAAACCAATTTTGGACGGTTTTAACCAAAGTTCAAAGTCCTGATCTAAAAAAGTGTTTTTTTAACAACTCTGGTGTACTGTGCACTTGCTCCCATTCAAGTGCACAGTACTTGAAAACTACTTCAGAATAAGTAGTCGAAACGTTGTTCAGCATTTATATTTTTAATAAATAATTAATAACAAAATGTTGAAACGTCTCAAAATTAAAAATTTTAAATATAGCAGAGATCCCTTCCTATCTTTGATATATATGTAGAATTTCGTTAATTTTCAAGGTATATATTTTATTGTTTTTGTATTATAATATTAATATTTATACCATTGCTCCAGGGAGTTAGTTTTTTTATTGTCCACTTCGATGAAAAATCTTCCGAATGGTTAAGATTTTTTCTTTGCTTAACATAAACTAATTATAAATAATTTTTTACTCTTTGATTAATTTCATTTTAAATAGAGCCCGGACATATGCATTAGATCGGACGGGGTTTTCTTGACTTCACTGGAGAAATTTTTATTTAAATAGCCCTCACCCCCTCTTTTTATATAATAGTTCTTATTCTGAAAATTCTTCTAAAATATGCGCTTTTCTATTTATCCGATGGTGTTGGCTTGATGCTGCTTTTTCTTGGATTGTATCTGCCTGATCTGTAATTTATTTTTTCTCAAAAAAAAAAAGAAAATGCTGCTCCAGATTGTTGTGCAATGAGACAAGCATGTCATTTCATTTTTTTTAGTATATAGTTAGAAAGCTATCAAGTTTATATTAATATACTATATATCTTTCTTTCTATATGCTAATTTTTATATTAAGGTAATATTATTATATTTAATTTTCTGTTTTTGACTTTTTTTTAAGAATCAGATAATCTTATTTCGGGTTGACTGAACTTTACATAATGAAAAATATATTTAAAATTTGTTTTAGATGGGAAGGAGAACGAAAAGTATGCATGAAAAGATTGAGGTGGAAAAGACGAATGGGTGTTGGCTTGGTCTTCGGGCGTTCTATTATTTTACAGCATGTCTTACCATGTGAATTGAAATAATTCACTTGTATAAAAAAATACAAAATTCATTTAATATTATTCAAAATTTTACTTAAATAATATTTCTAATTATCTATGGTTGTACCAATTATTGACTGATAAATAGATTAATCGGTTTTCGAATAAATCATAAAGTAATTCCTGTCCATATCAACTTCAAAAACATTATAATCCAAAGATTTACCGTTGGCACTATTGGATACATCCTTAAATTTAATTTAATTTACATCTAATTATAGATAAATAAATAACGTTTCAAAAGGTTTTTATTTTAGCTTATGCGCATTTCGACGTTAATCCTTCATCTTCAAAGTTATGACACAAAGAAGACGTATTAACGTCGAAATGCGTACAAGCGTTTCAAAGTTATGACACAGAGATGACGTATTAACCTCGAAATGCGCACAAGCGTTTCAAAGTTATGACCCAGAGATGACGTATTAACGTCGAAATGCGCATAAGCTAAAATAAAAACCTTTTGAAGCGTTATTTATTTATCTATAATGAGATGATAATATAATTAAATTAATTAACTTTTTTGATAAAGGACTCCATGGTGACGTCTGATGTAATTTAGAAAGTAATTAGAGATTCAGCGACATTAAATAAAACAAGTCTCTTCCAAAATTAAAACTTGTTTTATTTAATGACGCTGAATCTCTAATTACTTTCTAAGTTAATTAAATTTCAAAAACTATTTCCAACTCTAATCCGTGATTATTAGGTAGCGTAAAAAATGTCTGAAAATTCTTTTCTCATTTAAAATTATTTGAGATTTTCATCAATAGCTGTGAATAATTTGAAATAAACAAATATCTCCAAAAGAAGAAGTGATTGAGAAAAACCATGCCATAAGACTTTAACGAAACTCAAATTATTACTTCCTCTTACCCTATATATGAAATATATAGAGAGAGAAAGTATTGTTCACGATATATCCAGATCCAAATACAATTTGATATCCAAATAGAGAAAATCGATTAATTAGCCAAAAATAAAGATCATTTTTGTCAAAAGAGCAAAAAAGATCAAAGTGAGTCAAGGCCCAGATTTTTTTTTGTACTTTGGATGGCTTAAAAATTATAAAAAAATGACATTATTCGGCTTGAATGATTGGTACATAAGAATAATTACGGATATTCATATAATTAAATAAAGTCGAATCAAATTAATGGTATCATTTGTGCAGGAACGGTTAGAGCGTCAAGACCGAGGTGCAGCGTCAGTGGAGAGCACTCCAAGCCGATGGGCATCAAATACAGCAAGGGACGTCCTATGCGTGGGTTTGGCCTCTTTACCAGGAACTCCTCTGAGTGCCAACAGTCATATAAGTGCACGGAGCAGCGGCGATTCGTTCAGTTCGAGCAGTTCGACACGTCACCTATTGGCGCATCCAGCACAGAACAGTTCACAAATCGACAAACACCCTGTGCATCTCTAAACGATGACGCTAGCGATGCTTCTTCTCAAACAAGTTGGAATTGTTCTCTCAACTGTTGAGTTTTTATTCATTCTTCAGGTTTTTAATCATACATACATTCCATCATTTCAAAATATAAAAGAATAGGCTTGTCTGGACTTAGTATAATTCTCTCAATAGCAATTAATGCCGTCGAGAAGGGGATGACAAGAATTGTGTATTTGTTAGTGCAAGTGGAGGGTAAAAAAAATCGAAAAATTAGCAATTATAGTTTCACCTGCAAGTTAAATTCTGAGTCTAAACAACCAGTTTACCCTATAAATAATAAAAGCGTGGTTCTCTGTTTTTTTATCAGCATTAATATAATTTTATAAGTGAAGGAGCAGTCAGCGAGGAAATAAGCCTCTACCGAAATGAAACTCAAAGAGTAGTAGAGACAGTTTATGCTTTAATTAGATATCGCCATCCTCAGTCCATTTTCGAGAGAATGAACTTAAATGTTAGTGCATTGAGTCAAATGTAGAGTTGTCACTTTGTGGGTATTAATATACATAAAATTGCTTATACAGTCAGTGTCAATATTAACCACCACCCCTAGAGAATAAAGCCCTGAAGTTAGACAACCAGAGCGCTTAGCTGCCGTATTTGTTGTTTCAAAAAATAGTATTTCCACTAAAATATTAAAAAAAGTTTATTTATTTATTTTGAACTGTACAATTGAACAATTTTGTCACCTGAACTGACTGCATCGTATAAAAAAAAGCTCTTAGCATTGCTTAGGATATATGTACAAGCAATTTTATATATTGTTTATTAATACCCACAAATTGAATCATTGCACTGGCATTTGAGTTCATGGTCTCCAAAATGGTTTGACGATAGCGTTATCTAATTAAACTGTCTACAATATTCTTGGGTTTCATTTCGTAGAGGCATATTTTCTGGCTACCTGTTCTTTCACTTATTGTTAAAATACAACAGCCACTTCATAAATTGTCATTATTTTATGTATATATGTTTATTAATGCAGAATAAGCTCTCGGGATTGGTGTAGTTGGTAGCGTGCTGACATATCAAGGGTTGGGGGCTCGGATCCTAAGCAGTCTGATGATTTTATTTAAGACATTTGGATGCCAAATGGCTTAAATAAGAATGCATGGGCCCCAAATATATATATATATATGTTCTGGGAGGTTTCCGCGACCGGATGTATGCAAAGATGAGTTTTCACGGGTTAAGTCGCGTGGGTATATATATATATTATTAAGTACGAGTTATCGTTAAAGTGTTACTGAGTTGCCGAAAAGACTGTGTGAATGTGTGTGTGAGTGTGAGTGGGAATGGAAAAAAGTGTGAGTGTAAAAAAAAAAATGTAGGATAAAAAAAATAAATGAAGAGATTTGAACTCTCGCTTTTTATTTATAAATGCAACTCGGCCACTACGCTTTATTGATATTAGAACCATTCCATAGATATTTAATGAAATGTGAAACTTCAATTAATTGCTTATTTCTCGAAAACGAAGGGTTATTTACGATAATCCTTTTCTAATCTCAACTTCTCTACGTAAGAGTCATTCAAAAATCGATTTTACAATTCTTGTCATCTCCTTGTGAGTAATCGATATTGTTATTAAATATCTGAAATTTTATATTAGTTTGGACCAGGCCCAAATATGATGCCCGGGGCCTAATATTTCAGAGGACTTGAAGATTTAAGATTATATTGATGTCATGAAAATAAATCAATAAATGAGAAATTGATAAATTTATTTAAACAAAATGATTGGCTCAAATCCACCAGCGAATACTCTACTATACTAGTAGAATACTATCATCGTTTTGATTAAATAGAATATCTCCCCATAAGGCGTTAAAAATTAATATAAAACGTAACGGGCTTCCTTTAATATATATTTACAATCAAAATTTTTTGTATTCAACAAAATTAAATATTCATTCATTCATATTAATATTATTTTTACTTTTTTTGTCTTAATTTTAATTGCCAATCATTCACTAACTTGTAAGATGACAAAATTTGGATAATAATAATAAAATTTCATAAGAAATATTTTTTATGAAATAGACCTGAAGAAAGGATAAAATAGGGAAATTTGCAAAATATATATATTGGACTTATCATAAAGGCGACATAAAGCATATTTGTATTTATTATTAAAAAACTTGAATCTCTTATCGAATGATTATTTAGTTTAATGGTACTGGGAAGGAATTATTTTATTTTTTTTATATTATCTTTTCTTATTTGCTTTTTTATTGGTGATATTTTATTATAAAAAAATTGAAAAATATTTTTTTATGTCAATATTCAAAATAGCATTAATTATTTAATGTTAATTATAACACTCATCAAATTATATTTTTAATATAATTATACTTGTGTCAGTGAACGAGATCTTAACCGCTTCGACCCTCTAACAATAACAGGGCACATTCCCCAGCGAATACTTTTCACACTTCATTCCTCTGGTCTTCGTAAACTGATACTAGTATAATAAGTGCAATAAGATCGAAATTATCAACTCCATATTATTTTATAAAAATAAATATATCTGTATATACTGAGACTTAATTTTAAGTCACTTTGTTGAATGTGTAATTTTTTGTTATATATTTATTCTATAAAAATAGAATAGAGCAGAAAATAGAATTTTCAGGGATATTTTTTCTAGATTATTTTATTATTCATAGAGTTTAAAATCAGAATAATAGTATATCATAATTGAAATGGCATGTTTTATAAAAGCAAGACAGATATCTAAAAAAATTGTGTTACTGCCAATCAGGGGGCATGAGGCCGGAGGTGCTTGGCCTTTGAAACATTATTATTATTGTGTTTTATATTTATTAAGTCTTTCATTAAAAAAAAATGTTTGTATTTGTTTTAAGGGGCTTAAGGAGGCAAAGCTGTTTGCATGTTTTTGCCGATAAGATGGCGTTAGAGGTCTTTTTTTCTTTTTTTTTAAACACACTTTTTCCCATTCACACACGCATACATAGTCTTTTCGGCAACTTAATAACCGTTATTTGAAGGAGGTATATAGCTGAGTGTTGATAACCGTTATTTATGAATATATATTGGGGTCCAGGCATTCTTATTTAAGCCATTTGGTATCCAAATTCTTCGATTCGGACTTAACTTGTCATAGATATATTTAACAAGACTGTGAGTGTTTTTTTTTATTGGCGAGGCCAAACATCCCATGGCCCCCGGGAATCGAACCCAGGATCTCCAGCCTCTCAGGAGCATAGGCGGGAGCACCAGGCCACCAGACCCTCGATCTACACCAATAAAACTCACTTCCCCTTATACGGGATGTTTGGCCTCGCCAATAAAAAAAAAAAAAAAGGATTCTATTAAGTAAATGTTCACGAATTTAATCATTAAAAAAAAAAAAAAAAATACTTTAAAATGCCTCAGTAGTTTCGGCCTAAAGATTCAATGTGATCTCCTGAAGTCCCTTAAATATTATTAACCATAAAACCCCCTAAACATCCTGCTTAATGCCAAAAGAGAGGTCCCTTAAAAATAAACCCCACTGGTACAACTCCTGATTACGGCCGAAGTCCGGACACTTTGCCAATTGGTCAAATATTAAATTCAAATTTAGTAATGTACCAATTTTTAAAAATTTACATGGTTTTATTTTATTTTTTTATTTTGAGGGAAGGAGGACAATGTCCTTGAGCCCGGCACTAATATATTTTGCTCCTTTCTGCTTGCTTTATACACTGTGGCAATGAATTGATTTAATTCTTATTTTGGGAACTGTTGAAATTACTTCTAGTCAAACATCTATTATTATTATATAAATATATATATATATAATTGTAGTATTATTCGTTTTATTTTTAATAAATAATCTTTTAAATATTATTCTTAAACATTCTCCTTATTAGTTTGCCAATAGTTATCAATTATTCGAATATTCTATGAAAATAACCGACTGCTTTTTTTTAGAATCCAGGAGATGTAGGAATGAATATATTAATATATATACACAGGAAGTTTATTTCCTATTGCAGTTGAATAAAGATGACTATTTTTTTGGTGAAAATTTTTATTCCGACGACCAGCTAGCGCTAACCTTCTAGTTTCGGCCACAGAGGGTCAACGTCAGGCCTGTGAAACAATTTTTTACAATCTCACAAAAAGAAACGTTTTTTGAGATTTTTAAAAACGACTTTTTGGTGCTTTTTTTGCCTTCAGATTTCGGATATGGATCAAAATTCTTTTTTTTGGGGAGGAGGATCTTGGATCTGAATCGCGATCCAAATTGAAAGGGGGGGTTTGGATCGAAATCATTTTTGCTCTGTGGATCTAGGATCGGATCGCTATCCTTTTCGGAGGATTAGTAATCCTTTAGATTTTTTGTGTCAGGATATATATATATATATATATATATATATATATTTTTTAAATTTAATTTAAGGCCTTTTTCGGCATTGGAAGCTATTTTGACCCTTTCCCTTTCATTCAAATTGATTGGTATCCAATACAATTAAATTAATTTTGTGGTTAAAACCAATTTTGGACGGTTTTAACCACTTTTGACCAGTTTCCTGGTCAAAATCTAAGTGTTTTTTTAACCACCCTGATTTTTAAATATCTTTCATCCAAACGCCTAAAAATATGTGCAAATTCGGACAAAGAATTAGATTTTAATTTGAAAATTTTATTAGAAACTGGGTTGGATTGGATTTTCGGATCGAGGATCTGGATTTGGGGATCGGAACTGGTTTCCTTTTTCTAAAACTGATCGGATCTCTCGAGCTTGTCGGATCGCTAATCCTTTGGCAGCAGCCGGATCTTCCGAACTGCCTGGATCTGCGGATCAGATCGCTAATCCTTTTTAAGGGATTTTGCCAATCCCTGATCTACACGAGGCATTAAAAGTTTGCGTGATTCGTCTATTATTTAAAGCAAGTGAGGCAAATGTTTGTTCAGATTATGCTACGAATACAAGCTTCATCCGGCTATCGATAAGACAGCCTGCTCCATGGAAGGTATTCGTAGTGCCATGTAACGGGCTTAACAATATAGTTCAACGCTTCTCTTTGAAACTCCGCAACAAAATCATCTGTCAAAAGTTGATAGGTGTTTGACGCATCGTGTAGCTCCGGGGGATATCAATAAATAATGCAAAATGATTGGGATATTGAGATAATAATGAAAGGATTATGATCAAAGAATGTTCTACGTTATATAGACATTCTTATGGATAAATGAAATAAAAATAAAAATTATTAAAGTGAAATGATTATTTATATAGCTAGAATTTAGAATACAAAACATATATACATACACTGTATGTATTAATAAATAAAATTAAGTAAATACCAGTTTCATTTTCCAAATCCTCCTCTACAAGTAGGACTCGGTTCTACTGGATCTTCCATTTTATCCCATTCAGGTTTAGTTTTAGCCTATTTTAATAAAAAAATTAAAATATTACTAAACAAAATTAAGTAATATATTATAGATAAATTACCATTATTGATAGTGCATGTATTCCATTTCCAAGTTCATAGTTTAACAAAGTATTAACCAGTCGATGACGCTTAAAGTATAAAATTTTTGTTAATAAAACATACTAAAAATTAAATTAAATAAATAACTTACTTTTATTAATGCCATATCATTAAATTTATCTGAAACAACGACAATTTTAAAATGTGTCTCTGAATTTTTTGGTACATTATGCATATAAGATTCGTTGATTATATCTAAATGAATTGGATTTAAATTTTCTTTCAATTTATCATAAATTGCTCTAGAAATGGGACCGGAAAATTTGGACATTTTAAGATTTTTATTAATTTTTTGAGGTTAGTCTGACAGTTCTGTCATTTGTATTCTTTGACAAGAGCAAAGAATTTAAATTGAAAATTTTTCAGGTTCATAAACATTCAAACTTTCATATCCCACGCATGGGGGGGACTTAACCAGAGTTGGGTTTTATACACGATTTTGCAGTTTTATACAAAAATTGCGGATAAAACTTGTATAAAACGTATAAAATGTATAAAACTTGGATGCGCATGCGCAAACCTGATGAGAAAGGAAATTCAAATAAAATTTTATTTTTCAATTATTAACATTTTGATTATATTATTCACTAAATAAAAAGCAAACAACATCGTCAATGCTTTAAAATATTATAAAATATGAAAAGCTTTTAAGCTTTTTTTTCAGGGGGGGGGGTTGGTTTTTTACAGTTTTATACCTTTTATACATCGGCCTAGTTTTATCCGCAATAGTTTTATACATGTATAAAACCGTGTATTATACTCGGCGGGATAAAACCTGCCAACTCTGGACTTAACTGAACATTTTTGTCAGGTAAAATTACACAGTGATCTTACTCAGGGAATAAACTTAAAGATCTTACTGTTAGTTTTTAATTAAAAGAAAGAAATAATTTTTTATTTAATCCCGCTAACTTAATTCAAAATTTAAAATAAATAAAAATGTTATTTTCCTACATTTTTCTACACAGTCTTTTTGGCAACTTAGACCATTTGAAACTTTTTACGATACCCGTTATTTGTAAATATAACTATCGGACTGCCTGGGATCCGAACCCTCGACCCTTGGTCAGAGTTGGCAGGTTTTATCCCGCCTAGTATAATACACGGTTTTATACATGTATAAAACTATTGCGGATAAAACTAGGCCGATGTATAAAAGGTATAAAACTGTAAAAAACCAACCCCCCTGAAAAAAACAGCTTAAAAGCTTTTCATATTTTATAATGTTTTAAAGCATTGACGATGTTGTTTGCTTTTTATTTTGTAAATAATATAATCAAAATGTTAATAATTGAAAAATGAAATTTTATTTGAATTTCCTTTCTCGTCGGGTTTGCTCATGCACATCCAAGTTTTATACGTTTTATACATTTTATACGTTTTATACAAGTTTTATCCGCGATTTTTGTATAAAACTGCAAAATCGTGTATAAAACCCAACTCTGCCCTTGGTATACAAGGCAGGCGAGCTGCCAACTACAACAAGCCCGATGGCATTTTCTAATTTATAAAATTATCTATTATTATTCGTTGATAGTTTGGACTGGAAGTTGAAATTAATAAGTAGGAGAAGGAAACCAGCGCCTCTTTTTCCACCATATACACTATTTATTTGCAAATATTTCGGGTTGCAGTACGCCACCCATCATCAGTGCAGCAACTATATAAAGATAACAATATACAATATAAAATACAAAATAAAATAAAATTATTATCAGAGTTGGCAAGTTTTATCCCGGCGTGTATAATACACGGTTTTATACATGTATAAAACTATCACGGATAAAACTAGGCCGATGTATAAAATGTAAAAAACCAACCCCCCCGGAAAAAACAGCTTAAAAGCTTTTATGTCATATTTTTTAATGTTTTAGAGCATTGACGATGTTGTTTTCTTTTTATTTAGTGAATAATATAATCAAAATGTTATTAAAATAATTGAAAAATGAAATTCAAAAATTAAATATGGAAACCTAACCTACAGCTATCAATTCATTTGTAAGTATATTTATTATTTTCTTTAATTAATTAATATCAAATAATTAAATTTAGTTTGCTTTTATTTTTTTAGGTTTCTGACAAGGAACTAAACGTATGGAAAACTAATTTTAGAATATATATGGCCCGAAAAGTGAAATCTGACAGGTGGTGCAAGTCTATTACCTCTAGATTTTAAAATATTTAAAAGTCATATTTGTTTTGGTTTCTATAATAGATAAAGAAGAAATAACTGTACTACTGTTTTTAATTTTATCTTAATTTGTTCTTTCAAAAGGCATTTTTCTATGATTAATAAAAAAAAAAAAAAAAAAAATTGAATTAAAACATTTGGAAAGCATCTCATCTTTATGGAATGGATGAGAGCAAGTACAGGTGCAGCAAATAAAAGATGTTAAATAAATAAATAAATAAATAAATAAAGAGAGCTTTTGGATGCCGAAAAGGAGACGTTCCGGACAAAATTTTATTCGTCCATCCTCAGCCTCTCAGTTCTATGTACCAGGACTGAGAATGGACGAATAAAATTTTGTCCGGAACGTCTTCTTTTCGGCATTTGGCATCCAAAGCCTCTCTTTATTTGCTGCATCTGTACTTGCTCTCTTCCATTCTATAAAATTATCCAAAAAAGAATTATTAAATGTCAAGATAATAAGTATGAATATACTGAATCTTGTTTATGTTTAGTTCATGCCAAATGTATTATAAGAAGGTATTGCATACATAAACTTTAAACAATACCTGTATTACAGTACACTGGTTGTGAAGTGTTTAATAATTGTAACATAATAAATAAATGCATTGTATATATACATAAAAATATTTTGTTATTTTTAGGCTGAACGCACACCGATCGAGCAAAAACGTTTTTGCCTGAAACTGTTTTTTAATGCTTTTCTATGGGTCAACGCACACCGAAGAGACAAAACACAATTGGTCACGATTTGACATCATCGAACAAAATGTTTTGCCAGAAAACGTTTTTGCTCGATCGGTGTGCGTTGGCATCGAGCAAAACGTTTTGACCGAAAACGTTTTTACTCGATTAATGTGCATACAGCCTTACTCATTTATTCCTAAGATAATAACAATTTCCTGCTTTTTAATCTTTTAATCCCAATCATTATATATTTATATTTTTTTTAGAAAAAACTTTATAAAAATTATTTAAAAAGGTAAATTTTAGAATTTTGGTGTTTAGGCTTTCGCAGTTTCATTAGTCCGGCCACTCATTCTGTGGCTTTCAGGTACAATTCAGCTAAGATTATAAAGGTTGTTACATCTGTGACAATCTCATTTGAATTGAATTTAGAATTTAGACTTTTATATTTGTAATTATTAACAATAAACGCTTCGGCCATTCATTCTGTGGTCAAAAAGTTAAAATTTTTGCAAGCAAACCACAGCTAAACCCAAATCATTTTAGTTCTGTCAATCATCAATTTTTGAAAATTTGTTTTTATATATTATAAATAAAAAGTTTCACTTTAATAAAAAATATATAACTCATTCTAGTCATAAATGATTTTGTTTTGAATTTCCTTTCTCGTCGGGTTTGCGCATGCGCATTCGAGTTTTATACATATTATACGTTTTATACAAGTTTTATACATTTTATACGTTTTATACACGTTTTATCCGCGATTTATGTATAAAACTGCAAAATCGTGTATAAAACCCAACTCTGATTATTATACAGAAAATATTTCCAAAATTGGCTTACATAGTTTTGGTGGTGGATGTCGTCTATATTTTTGCCTCTGTTTGTATAAATGCTTGCCATTCTCATAGCGATGTTCTTAAAATAGGCAAATTACCAGCAATGAATGAGACGACTTTTTATTTTAACATATATAAAAGAAGAAGGGTGGGGGGGGAGGAGAGGAAGATGCGCATAAGGATTCTTTATAAATGATGAAAATGCGCAAAACTCGATGCTCAGTGACAGGCAAGCTGTTCACTTTTATTTAAAAAATGATACAAAATGTAAATTTAGCCCCTCCAAGTCCCTTTGGTGGTTAACAGCCCTTTCGATGTTGAGATATATGTGGCATTTTTCTAAAAATTCGCGTTTTTTACGGTCTTTTTCTGTTATTAATATTCTAACATTATTGAAGTCCCATGTGTGGCCCAAAACTATGTAAGCCAATTTTTTGAAATATTTTCTGTATAATAATTTTATTTTATTTTATATTTTATATTGTATATTGTTATCTTTATATAGTTGCTGCACTGATGATGGGTGGCGTACTGCAACCCGAAATATTTGCAAATAAATAGTGTATATGGTGGAAAAAGAGGCGCTGGTTTCCTATAATTATCTATTATTTTTAATAATGGAACCAGAGGGAGGAAAAGGGGTGTACATTTCCTATTCTAATTAAAATATTATTGGTAAATATTTTTCAAGATCTATATATTTGAATAAGATAATATTATAATAGTATTCAAAATACCTCGATTCGGACTTAACTAGTCATAGATATATTTAACAAGACATGTGAGTGTTTTTTATTGATGAGGCCAAACATCCCATAAATAATATCCCGTGGGCTAATTAGGCTAATTAGGATAGAATAATGACATGCGCCTTGAATTCTAATTCTAAAGAGAGATAGATTAAATTGTACCATCTGTCAAATTTCCTCAGCATAAATCTGTTCATATTTTTATTATCAAAAGAAATTTCAATTACTCGATTTTCTGTTTTACATAATTTAATTGTTTAAAAATATTGCTTCCTCCTTAGCTATTTATTTAACAAGGGATAATTTTAAGAGTGTATGGCCTTTTTAAGTCTTAAAAATAATTTAAATTTAATATTTAATCTAACGTGCGACGCGGAGTAAAATTTCCCAATTTGGCCACGTTTTCAGTTCATATTAGAAAATACTTCCAGCGTTATCATTTATCGTTCATATAATTTTAAGATTAGAGCTTAAAGGGACCCGGAAAAAAATTGAAATTGAAATTTTAACCATGAAATTTATTTTTTATTAGAATTTTAAGATTGGAGAGCAAAGGGCCCGGGCCCCGGGGACATAACCCCCCTACCCTCCCTTTCTCTGTGGCTTTGTTGTTGAAAAGCATTTTGAGGGGTGCTAGCCGATATATAGAAATCTTTCTCTAAAATTTTATCTTTTTTACTTTCTTTAAACAATAGATCAACAACTTGAAAATTTACAAACGTGAAAGGGATAAACTTTTTTTTGGTAGACATGTTATAGGGGGTCCAAGAGTAAAGATAAGATAGTAAATTCAGTGGCGTAACCAGAGGGGGGGCGAGGGGGGGCTCGAGCCCCCGGGGGGGGGGGGGGCCCAGGCGCATCGAGCCCTTGGCGCCCCCCGAAACCGGCATAGGCGCCCTACGGCCTCTAAGATATAGCCCAGCGAATGTGATATTATCATATTCTTTTCATCGATTGTTTTCTTTTAAAATTATATTACAACTTGATTTCTACTATTTTAAATGAATTTAATTCCAAAAATAATAAATAACGTATATAGAGGCTTTATAATTAAAATTTTTTTTATTTTGCAATATACAGTATAAGCCTTAATTTGATGTTTTAAGGCTATGGAGATTTACTCAGGATTCGTATAAGCCTTAATATTTAATTTTTTGGAATTCAAAATTTTTTTAAGCATGAAGGAATTGAGCTATGAGAGTGAAATGTTATATTTAAGTTAAACACCCCCCGGGAACGTGAAAATAAGCTTTTAATCAAAATCGGCCAAAAAGTACTAGTATTTTACTGATGTAGTTTTTCAGTTTTTTTTCGATTTTCTCAAAATGAAAGGGCTTTTACCATTCTTCAGGCCCGCCCGAGCCCGCCCGGAATTTTTTCAAATCCGCCCATTCCCGCCCGAGATTTAGTGAATGAATGAACGAATGTCTAGCAATTTTTAAATAAAATCTCATTTGCATGCCCGTCGAAATAAAATACTCTATTTTAAAAAGTTTTTATTCTTTGATATTTTTCCGAAAACTGAATAGTTTTTGAAATAATCACAGAAGAAAACGACATTTTTCGTAAAAGCAAAGAAAAATCAAAACAAAATCATACAGGTGTCATTAAAAAATATGTAAATATAAACAAATTCGCTGAGAAAATTACTGGATGCAAGAAATTTGCCCGCCGAAGGCGGCAATTGCTCGCCGAAGGCGAGCAAGGGGGTCCAGGGGCGGAGCCCCCTGGAAAATCGGCGCCCTAGTTGAGCTTCGCCCCCCCCCCCCGCCCTCAAAGGCTGGTTACGCCGCTGAGTAAATTCTATATCAGATAATCAAACAATTGCCTGCTCCTTTGAAATTTATTAATAAGGGATGCTTTTACTAAAATATTCTAATTTACTGTAGTTAAAAAGAATATTTGGAAAAAGGATTAAGGGATAAATAAAACAATTATTTAATAAAATAATCTTTATTGAATATTTAAAATATGGTAATACAAGAAGATAAAAAATAATATTAATAAATATTTTTTTCGTTTCAGAAGGAACTTTTAGGAAAAAAAATCCATGTGAGTCTTCGTTATGATCAAAGAAACAGCACACATTTTTTTTTTTAAATTGTGAACTGATCTGCATCTCTACTATTGCGATGATATTAATGAGAATAAAACGTCACACACACACCACATCTTACTCTTAAAAGGTATTTATTATTTCTATATTTCACTTTTATAAAGGGTTGACATTTTACTTTTATATTTTCTTTCTAAACATTTTGTTATAAAATTTTATTACAAATGAAAACAGGGTGGTAACAGGTGTATATTTTCTATTCTAATTAAAATTTTATTTTTATATTTTTTTTGTTAATTCTCTTTCTCCTAGTTAACATATACACAACACACACAAACATCAGAGGCGTACCGAGGCATTTGGGGACCTGGGGTGGCACTAGAAGAGGGGGCCTTATATTGAATTTTTTTTGGGGGGGGGGCTCATCTTTAAATATTCCTCTCCTCCATACACAAAAATATTTTTAAAATACCGTATATCCTTGAACCCCAAGGGGTCAGAGCCTCTCAAAGAGAAATTTTCATTAAATTTTTTTTTTTTTTTTTTAACGAAATTTTTCTGTTTTTACTTGAGCCCTGAGGGCCCCGGGGCCACCCAAAGAGAAATTTTAATTAATTCAAATTTTTTTTTTAAGAAAAAATAATAATTTTTATTTTTTACAGGGGTGTCTATTGCTAGAGGTCGTCTTCTCCGTTCATCATCGTCCTTCCCGGTGAAGCAACCCCATCACAGCGCACTTCGAGCCTCCCTCAATAGGTAAGATCTGACAATCAAATTTTTTCATTTTATAATTTCATATCACAAATGATAAATTCATTTTCCTGGGATTCTCTCTATTTTAATATCTCGAGTATAACAACCCCCCTCATTTTATAAAATTTGAATATCATTTAAATTTATAAAATTCTCCCTCTCTCTTTTGTGGTGTGAGTTTATCGGGAATGTCCCTTTGCTTCAGAAGCATAGGAAGTATTTTATTAAATAGAGGTTAGGTTTTAGGGGTGAGTAATTGAGGAGACTCTTTTAATAGTTTTTAATGGTTTGTAGTTCAACCACTTTGAAAATAAGGGGTAGCGAGAACCAATATACAGTCGTGGACAAAATTGAGTGGACAGGTATCAAAAATAACAAAAGTTAATTTAATTTAACTAATAATGCCTTTATTCAAATCTGTATTGCATATTTAAATTAACAAAGTATAATTTGATAATATAAACAGAAAAATTAATTTTAATAAATAATAAATTATAATTTTTTATCATTATATCATAAAAACGTAATTTTGCACTTGGACAAAATTAAGTGGACACTGTAAAAATGCTGAAAAATTGAGTTATTGAGAGTGAAAAATGTAAAGAAACATTGAGCTTTATCCAATAATCGTCTTCAATGTACGTTGAGCATTCATTTAAGTACAATCAATGTTAGAAAACAAACATGTCAAAAAAAAGAGAAGAAATCTCTTGTCAATTGCGAAATCTAATTGTTTCAGATTTCAAAAATAAATTAAGTTATCGTATACTAGCCGAAAAATTTAATGTTTCAAAAAGTGCAGTTCATAAAATGTATACAAAATATTTAGAATATAATACTGTCGAAAATGTACATGGTCGGGGGGACGGAAACATAACACAAGTGCATACGAAGATAGAATAATTTTGAGAGAATCCATGGAAAACGTCACGAAACATTGTTGAACAACTAAAATTAAATATATCTTCAAGAATTGTGAGACGTAGATTAAATGATGAGGGTTTAAAAAATTGTGTATCTATGCGCAAGCCACACATCAGTAAAGTGAATAAAAGGAAACGTTTAGATTTTGCAAAAAATATGTAAATATGCCATTATCATTTTGGAAACGAGTAATATGGAGTGATGAAAGTAAATTTGAGCTGTTAAATAAAAAAAAAAAGAACGCATGTGAGGAGGAAACCAAATGAAGCTCTAAAAAAAAGCAGTATGTTTTACCAACAATCAAAAATAAAAGAGGCTCAATAATGACATGGGCTTGTTTTTCATGGATAAAGTTGGAAATTTAGTATCTATAAATGGAATCATGAATTCAGATAAATATATTGACATTTTAAATGAAAACTTAGAAGAATCTTTTCTAAAAATGGATCTCGATGACGACTGGATGTTTCAACAAGACACTGATCCGAAGCATACAGCGAAGAAAACCAAACAAATTTTCCAGGATTGTAAGATTAAAGTTCTTGAATGGCCTCCACAAAGTCCGGACCTTAACCCAATCGAAAATTTGTGGAGTTAATTGGATCCATTAGAAAAAAGTCATAATAAAGAAGAATTTTTCAATGAATTGCAACTACAATTTCAAAAAATCAATAAAAATTATTTTAAAAAATTTGTAGAAAGTGCCACGACGATTACAAGCAATAATAAAAGCAAAAGGCTGTAATACAAAATATTGATGACTCAATTTTTCAGCATTTTTACAGTGTCCACTTAATTTTGTCCAAGTGCAAAATTACGATTTTATGATATAATGATAAAAAATTATAATTTATTATTTATTAAAATTAATTTTTCTGTTAATATTATCAAATTATACTTTGTTAATTTAAATGTGCAATAAAGTTTTGAATAAAAGCATTATTAGTTAAATTAAATCAACTTTTTGTTATTTTTGATACCTGTCCACTCAATTTTGTCCACGACTGTAGATTAGCGAGACGAAGATATCTTGATTAATAACTAAATAAATATTACAGCTAGGAAATTGAAACATGGCCAAAATATTTTTCCAAAAGCACAAAATTAAGGGTAAAAAATTAGCACTTGTAGTTCAACCCCTTTGTGAATACGAGGGTGCGAGAACCGTAATAGATTAGCCAGTCGAAGATGTTTTGATTAATAACTAAATAAATAATCAAACGAATAAATTGAAACATGGTCAAAATATATAGTCAACTGCATAAAATTAAGGGTAAAAAATTTGCATTTGTAATTCAACCTCTTTGGGAATAAGAGGGCGCAAGACCCTATTTAGATTAGCAAGACGAAGATATCTTGATTAACAACTAAATAAATATTACAGCTAGGAAATTGAAACATGGCCAAAATATATATGCAAATGCACAAAATTAAGGGTAAAAAATATGCATTTGTAATTCAACCCCTTTGGGAATAAGAGGGTGCGAGTGTCGTGATAGTTAAGCGAGACGGAGATGCAGTGACGGCGCTAGCTTATTCTCAGTGGGGGGGCAGGAGTGGGGCAAACTTGTCAACAGGGGGGGGCAGTCAATAAATATATAGGCTACATCAACAGAGAAAAAAAATCTGGTGTGATAGTTACACCAGATTTTTGTGTCGACCTTAGGAACTGACAGAAGTTTCAAATTCGGCCAGTTTCGGCCAAATTTCAGCCGAAACTTCGCCGGCCCGAAACCTGAGTTTGAAAAAGATGGGATTATTTATGCTCGTACACTAAAAAAAAAACGTCGAGTGAAATTCGCACTTAAAAAACATGCGAAATGATTTTCGCAAGAGGGGAAAAATGGAAATTTTACTAAAAATAAAAGATGAATTTTACATAGGAAATTTTAAGAAAAATTTTAAAACAAGTTTCGATTTTAGTCGAAACTAAAATTGAAGCCAAAATTCGGTTTCGGCTGAAAATTTTGTTTCGGTCGGACTCTAGTCGACGCGTATATTTAGTTTCCAACAGTATGGAACATTAGAATTCAAGATGTAAAATATATAAGCCCTCGGGGCATGGTGTAGAGGTTAGCGTGCTAACCTCATATACCAAACGTCGCGGGTTCGGACCCCAGGCAGTCCGATGATTTTATATAAGGCATTTGGATACCAAATGACTTATATAAGAATGCCTGGACCCCAATATGTATAATTATAAATAACGGATATCGTTTAAAGTCTTAAATGGCCTAAGTTGCCGAAAAGACTGTGTGAATGCGTGTGTGAGTGTGAGTGTGAATGAGAAAAAAGTGTAAATGTTTTTTTTAAAAAAAAAAAAAAAAAATATATAAACATGAGAAATTGTTACTATGGCAACCATTTCTCCTATCTTTCCTATAAAGTACAAGAGTAAAGTGTGCTTCAAAAGATTCCAAGGGCAAAAGGAAAATATACATTTTAAAGAGGATCTAAAAAATCTCACACCACAGGCACTGAACCTTACCGAATTTCGTACAGGGAAATATTTTCAGTTTTGGTTGGAACACATCCTCATTATCTCCTGAGAAGTATGAAAGGCCAGAAATGTTTCTGTAAGATATTGGCTATGCGCAGAATTTCTCAAAATCAGTATCAATTTCTTCTGAATCACTTGAGCTTGATTCATAGCTGGTGGATTTACACTTGTACTCGAAGAAGAAAATTTTTTTTTAGATTGGGGCTCAATAGTTTTTTTTTTTTTTTTTTTTTAATTTAGGTCTCTTTCGGCATCGAAGGCCATTTAGACCCCGTCTCTATTTATTTCATTTCGATTGGTAAAGTTATTCGATATTTTTTTCTTTTCGATGGCATTTTAATGGTACAAAAGAAAGATATTTAGGCTACTTGTCAAAAACTTGAGAGTAACTAAATTTATTTATTAAAATAAAGAATAAAAAAAAATAATTTCTTTTTTACGCTGTAATAAAAATCTTAAAAAATTTACATTTTGTTAAGGAAAAGTGAATAATTTTAGAAATTTTTTTTTATTTAATTTTCGAGTTGTTTGGGGGGGCATCCAGGGGGGCAGAGGTCCTTGCCGGGGGGGCGGATGCCCCCTAGCCCCCCGTAGCGCCGTCGCTGCGGAGATGTTTTGATTAATAACTAAATAAATACCAGAGCTAGGATATTCCAATTTAAAGTATGAATAAATTGAGCATGGAGGTTGAAATTTTATATTTCATAGGGTATATATATAGGGAGGCGCGGACTAGTCTAAGGGGAGGCGCGAATATTGACCACCAAGATCAATTTTCCAATTGATTGCTAGTTTTATAAATAAAATAATAAAATTTAGAAGTTTCTGGGACTGAGGTTTTCCTTAATTAAAATTTAAAATTATTTAGTTTTTAATTAAAATAATAAATATGAATAAATAAACAAAATATTTTTTTATATAGATTTATATTTTTTATTTAGTATTAAAAATTTTTGTTTTTGTATTATTTTATTAAATAGATGGGGGGACGTCATACGATTAAATATTTTAAAGGGAGGCGTTGTAACATAGAGTTTGGAAATCACTGCCTAAAGTAAGAATCATTCTAGAAAATTACACTATGTGTAAATCCCAAAAGCGGATCCAGGGAAGCTTTTGAGGGTTTTAATTTTTTTTCTGATTAGACGCGATCTCGCCCAAGGCGATAGCATTGTTAATTATTTTATTTATGGCTTAAATAGCAATGCCTGGACCAACATATTAATATTCTTAATAACGGTTACCGTAAAAACACTTATATGGCCTAAGTTGCCGAAAAGACTATGTGAATGTGAGTGTAAATGGGAAAAATGTGTGAGTGTTTAAAAAAAAGAAAAAGATTGGATTAGGGGTTGAAAAATTGAAAAAAATGTTTTTTTTTTTTTAATTTATTTTAGCTAAATCGAAGCCAAATAAATAGAAAACATTCAAAAAATAGCGTTGATATTATTTTGCTTAGGGGGGATGGTGGGTTGATTATTTAAGAAAGGCTTTGGAATATTCCAAATCACTTGTTGACATTCTTTTCCAGCATAGTTAGATTAGAGCAAAATGTTTTTTTTTTACTTTTAATAAAAAGGGAATTGTTATTTTCATTTATTTTTATTCCTATACAAACAGAGAAAGACACGTCTCTCGTTCAGTCGAGCGGGCGGCCGGGCGGCAGGCGCGCCTGCTCTTCCTCTTTTTTTTATTTAAATTGCGTTTAAAGCGAATAAAAGTGAATAGTGTAACCCACCCTGACCACGCCGTCAGCCAAAACACCCTCTTGAGAGTCTTATTAAAGGTAATTAATATGCATTTTATCGTTGAAAAAAAAAATGATAGAAACAAATAATTTGACTGCGAAAAAATTCTTTTATATGAATTAAATATTTTGTATTTCACTAAGGGTAGAGGGAGAATATAAGCTGTTGAAAGGGGGAGGGGGAGTGTAGGAGTCATTGAAAAAAATAATAAAATAAAAATTAATAAATGTGTTCAAATTATTTTGAGAGTAATTTCGTGGTAAAGGCTCGCATTTCCTTAAAAGGGGGGGGGTGGTATGAAGGCATTAACCAGGGGGGTTAATGCCCCATCCCATATAATGCATAAAGATATAAATGTTTTTTAATATTTTTACTAAAAAATAAGTGCATTCCGTTTGAGTTAAAATTTATATTCAATATTTAGCAAATAGCATAGTGGGGTAGAAACATTTTAATGTCATTCTAAAATTTCTTATTACTGGGGCGGAATTAATTTTTGAAGATTTCGAAACTCATAAACAGATAATAATAACACTGAGTAACTTATGAACCCATCGAATCCCTTGCAGAATTTTTTTCATTAGGTAGCAAAGTAAGATATGATTAGTCCTCTTAGGCCCGTGTGCTTCACCTAGGGTGAGTTTGTTAGCCCCGACTTTTTTTGTAGTGCAGAAACCCACTTCAGTTTTATTTTTATAGTAAAATATACGATATTTCATCATTTAATTGCTAAAAGAAATATTCTAGAAGTAAAAATATTTGTTATTTATTCTTAGATTCTACTTATTTTATCAACAAAAAGATGAAATGTCGTATATTTTACAATATATTATAGGCTAGGGCCCGCTTGCATCAGATCTCGCCTCCATTTTTAGCCCTGAGTTAACCCCACTTTTGAGTAATTCCAGCTAGATATATGGGGAATTGGAGCCAAGGTCTGGGCTAAAGTTAGCCCAGGCCCAAAGTCGGCGCTAAGATTTAGCCCTGGGGTGACACGTATTATGAACACAAGCATCCTAACTTCACCAATATAAATTTAAAAAATAATATAAATGCAATCTGGAATCTACCTTTTTTTTTGTTATTATTCATTTTATGTCAGTCAGGAATATACTCGTATATCTAGGATATATTTCAAGGTGTTGAATATTCCCCTAGCTAGTGTGACAAGGACAGAACCCAACTTTCGATTACCGAAGGTAAGAGAAAGTTGTGTGCTGTGCGCCAGTCCCACCAGATTTTTTATTTTTTTTATATTTATAATATCAATAATATCACTCACCCAAATAACACTATCATAAGAGGAGTCAAATAATTATTACGCAAATATAAATATTCATATTAGGATTAGGATTAAAAAGAATATTAGTGAAAGGATTAAGGGATAAATAAAACAATTACCCGTGTTTATTAAAATAATCTTTATTGTAATAAATAAATATTTCTTTGTTTCAGAAGAGAGACCTTAGAAAAAACATCCATGTTCGTCATCATTATTCATCGTTATTATAAAATAAACAGCACATACGCAATTGCAAATTATTTTTAAAAAAGTAAACCTTTTTTTACTTTTTATAATTGTGACTTGATTCAAGAAAGCAAAGCAAGACTTTTAGTTGAATTCATCTCGAGGAAGGAGCCATCTCTGTGCAAAAATCATCTCTTCTATTGCGATTCTATTAGTCATATAAAGGTATTTATAATTTGCATATTTCATTTTCATAAAGGGTTAATATTTTATATTTTCTTTCTTAACATATATTCATAAAATTATTGTTTTTTTTTTTTACTATGAACCCACAGGGTGGTAGGGGTGTACATTAGCCCCAATAAACAAATAAAACGCCTTGAATTTGCAACATTGGGTATACGAAACGATCGATTTCTTTTAAAAACCGGTAAAAAAAATTATTTTCAAATTTTTCCCTAATAAAAAAATAAATACAAAAAATAACGCTTATAATTATTTTATTTAATTAGTGGTGAGTTTAAAGGGTTGGCAAACGAAGAAGTCTTTTAATACTTATTAATTAATTTAATTAAACTAAAATAATTTAATTAAATTAATAAAATAGTCTTTATTGAATATTTCAAATTTGATGAGAAAATAGGATAAAATATTTTTGTTTCAGAAGGGAGACAGACAGACCTTTGGAAAAAAAATACATCTGAGTCATCATGATGACGCAAATGGGAATCAAGTTGCATTTATCTCGAGCAAGAAGCCAGTCGATTGAATTCATCTCCCTGCTTCTCTTCTATTGCGATTCTACATGTATTAGTGAGAATAAAACGCCACGCAACCCTCATCTCACTTCAATTAAAAGGTATTTATAATTTGTAAATTTCATTTTCATAAATTCACATTTTATTTTTATATTTTCTTTAAATTATAAAATTATTTATTATTTTTATTAATGAAAACAGAGGGTGGTAAGGGGTGTACATTTCCCATTCTAATTAAAATATTATTATTATTTTTCCTATTTTTTTTAAACTCTCTCTTTCTACACACAAACACTCGAATCATATTTAATAAGAAAAAATAATTTTTATTTTTTACAGGGGTCTTCTCCCTTCATCATCGTCCTTCTCGGTCAAGCATCCCCATCTCAGCGCACTCCGAGCCTCTCTCGGCAATTGGTGAGTCTGACAATCAAATTTTTTTAATTTTATAATTTCATATCACAAATACACTTGTACTTGTGTTTTTTCTTTGCTGGCGTTTTTGTTAATAATTTCGTTAATAATTAACAGATTTTTACGAATGAGTGATTTTTAGAAAGCCAAAGAACTATAGAATATCGTACATATATGTTTTTTTCATTCAGGGATATCTAAAATTGTATTAGGGGTGACCAAAGCAAAAAAAATCTTGAAAATTTCGATTTTTTGAAACTTTAAGCCGTTTTCGGCACGTCTAAATGACCTCCGATTGGAATGAAACTTAAAATTTATATGTATTCTAACTATCTGCATAATTTGACGGGGTGTCGCGTTAAAAATAATTTGAACATTCTAAATAAAAGCCGTTTTAGAGCACTTTTTCTATCAAAATCTATTTTGTTCTATATCTCTAAAACTGTGCCGGATGGGGAAATTCTAACTACATATCTGAATTCAGAATGAAAAAATGCACTAGGTTCACTAATCAGATTTCTTGTGGAAAAAAACCTTGTCGACTAGTGTTATCATTTAAATCTATAAAAGTCTCCCTCTCTCTCTCTTTTTACTTTCTCTTACCTATGTATATATGTAATATATATATAGAGAGAAAGTATTGGATTCATGTCAAAAATTCGATGTCGAGATTTTGATGGATCTTCACGTTTTGAGGTCCCCTGAATCCAAGAAAGTGGTTTTCGCAACATGGTCTATCTGTTTGTCTGTCGAGTTCAATTTAAATCATGAAGGAATTGAGCTACGAGGTTGAAATTTTATATTTAAGTTAAACACCCCCCGGGACCGGAAAAATAAGCTTTTAATCAAAATCGGCCAAAGAGTACTAGTACTTTACTGATGTAGTTTTTCAGTTTTTTTCGATTTTCTCAAAATTTGCTCCAACGATTTTTTTTTTTAAATTTAAAAATCAATTATTTTTTAGATGTTCTTTAAAATGTATATTCTCATTTTGCGATTGAAATCTTCTGAAGACCACTTTACTCTTGTGTTTCATAGGAAAGATAGGAGAAACGGTTGCCATGATAACAAAATATAAATATTTTCCCATACTTATAAATTTTACATCTGAATTCAAATGTACCGTACTGTCGGGAACTAAATATATTTCGACACGAAACACTCCTTCGGTAATCGAAAGTTGTGTACTGTGCTTGTCACACCAGATTTTTTGATTCGGCTTCCTTTTTTTTAAACGGGTGGGGTGTTTTTTCCAAAATTTTTTCTTTAGTAAAAAAATCAATTTTTTCAACTAAAGTAAATAAAATTTTGATTCTCTCTGGTCTATGATAGAAAAATATTTCTAATTATATTTAAAAACATTATCTGCATCTATATCTATACTATTATATAAAAGACAATCTCTGTCTGTCTGTCTGTCTGTCTGTCTGTCTGTCTGTAACGCATAGACTCCGAAACTACTGGACCGATTTTCATGGAGTTTTTTTTAATGGGTAGGGAATTTTCCGGGGGTGGTTTTAGGCTATCATTATATCGAATTAGGGGTAGGGAACCCCCCCTTTTTGGGGGTTATCAATTACCCCATAGCAAAGCATTGGAAAACAGGATCTAACTCGCTTTATGAAAAACTAGCTGCGGTAGGGTTGCCGAAGGCAACCCTACCCCGCTAGGCCCTGGCGGGCGGCGTCTCGGGATATGACTAAGAGTTGTCCAGATAAATGTATTTTAATTAATTATGAAAAAGAGTTTTTATTTTTTATTTTAAATATTTGATTAATATATTTTTCAATTATTTACACCCTAAGAAAGCAACATTTTAAATTTTATTAAAATCGAATGAAAAATAAATTTCAGGGGGGGCAGGGGGGTGATTGAACTTTCTGGGGTCTAAAATACCATTTTTCAATTATTTACACCCTAAGAAAGCAACATTTTAAATTTTATTAAAATCGAATGAAAAATAAATTTCAGGGGGGGCAGGGGGGTGATTGAACTTTCTGGGGTCTAAAATACCATTTTTCAATTATTTACACCCTAAGAAAGCGTCATTTTAAATTTTATTAAAATCGAATGAAAAATAAATTTTAGGGGGGTCAGGGGGTGATTGAACTTTCTGGGGTCTAAAATACCATTTTTATCAAATCTTTAAAATGAAAAATAAAAACTCTTCCTCCCCCTAACAATTCGACATTTGAAAAGATTTTTCCGCTCTGCGCCCCCCCCCCCCAAAATTTTATTTTTTTTATTTTTCATTCGATTTTAATAAAATTTAAAATGTTGCTTTCTTAGGGTGTAAATAATTGAAAAATGGTATTTTAGACCCCAGAAAGTTCAATCACCCCCTGCCCCCCCCTGAAATTTATTTTTCATTCGATTTTAATAAAATTTAAAATGTTGCTTTCTTAGGGTGTAAATAATTGAAAAATATATTAATCAAATATTTAAAATAAAAAATAAAAACTCTTTTTCATAATTAATTAAAATACATTTATCTGGAGAACTCTTAGTCATATCCCGAGACGCCGCCCGCCAGGGCCTAGCGGGGTAGGGTTGCCGAAGGCAACCCTACCGCAGCTAGTTAGACATATGGAAATCAATGGGAGGGTTGCTTTCTTAAAATTTTATCCCTCGTCATTCTTATAGTAGTGATTTTGTGATTTTTTTTTTAAAATTTGTTTACGTTTTCTGGGTCGTAACATGCTACAAGCATGTAGATCCGACTTTCGTTTGGTGAATATATTTCCTTTGTTTTTACATATAAAATTCGATCCCCCTCCGCTCATGCATCTTATAAATATACATTAATTCACATTCATTTATTAAATTAAATTAATGAATAAATTTCCATTTCTTTTTCTCATTAAAACCTTTCAGATTTTTATATTAGGGTCGTCCATATTTAAAGAGGTGAAAATTCTTTTTTAGAATTTTAATAGTAGATAAGATAAGTAATAAATCTTTTCCATAGCATTAAAAAATAATGTCTGCAAAATTTGAACTCATTTGCAAAACAGCCCAACGCCTTTGAATTTTGATAATTTTCAAAATTCTCTTAAAACTAAACATTCCCTTTGATTTCCTCCACAAGGGACTCAATTAATTTTACATTCCAATTAAACTAGAAATTTATTCTCTAGAATCTTTTATTGATAAAAATGATCTTAATGAATTAATTTAAGAACTAATAAAAAAAGATAGATTTTTAATATCTCCTATCTTTCTCAATTTTATTGAATAATTATGTTTCATTCTCGTTCTTGGGTCATAGCACAGTGGCAGAGTATCTGCCTATGTTTGAGTATTAATCGGGGAAGATGGGTTATTTAGTTTTGTTATTTTTGTTTTTATTTTATTTATAACTAGCTTACAAGCGCTTCGCTTCGCTCGCTCCTTGTAAGCTAGCGGGGCTTTGCCCCCAGACCCCCACTGGGGGGCATGGCCCCCCAGACCCCCGTGTTTTTTTATGACTTAACGTCTTCTTTTGTGACTTAACGTCTTCTTTTATGACTTAACGTCTTCTTTTGTGATTTAACGTCTTCTTTTGTGACTTAAAGATCCACAAAAAAACTTTTACGCTCCGGTTCGCCTGCGGCGAACCCTCGCTGTTCGTTTAGTTTCATTGCCAAAGAGAAAACAATGAAAAATCAAAAAATTCACAAAAAAGTCTAACGCTCCGGTTCGCCTGCGGCGAACCCTCGCTGTTCGTTTAGTTCCATTGCCAAAGAGAAAACAATGAAAAATCAAAAAATTCACAAAAAAGTCTAAAGCTCCGGTTCGCCTGCGGCGAACCCTCGCTGTTCGTTTAGTTTCATTGCCAAAGAGAAAACAATGAAAAATCAAAAAATTCACAAAAAAGTCTAACGCTCCGGTTCGCCTGCGGCGAACCCTCGCTGTTCGTTTAGTTTCATTGCCAAAGAGAAAACAATGAAAAATCAAAAAATTCACAAAAAAGTCTAACGCTCCGGTTCGCCTGCGGCGAACCCTCGCTGTTCGTTTAGTTTCATTGCCAAAGAGAAAACAATGAAAAATCAAAAAATTCACAAAAAAGTCTAACGCTCCGGTTCGCCTGCGGCGAGCCCTCGCTGTTCGTTTAGTTTCATTGCCAAAAAGAAAACAATGAAAAATCAAAAAATTCACAAAAAAAGTCTAACGCTCCGGTTCGCCTGCGGCGAACCCTCGCTGTTCGTTTAGTTCCATTGCCAAAGAGAAAACAATGAAAAATCAAAAAATCCACAAAAAAGTCTTACGCTCCGGTTCGCCTGCGGCGAACCCTCGCTGTTCGTTTATTTCCATTGCCAAAGAGAAAACAATGAAAAATCAAAAAATCCACAAATAAGTCTTACGCTCCGGTTCGCCTGCGGCGAACCCTCGCTGTTCGTTTATTATCAAAGAGAAATCAATGAAAAATCAAAATTTTTGGCTAAAGTTAATAAAAAAAAAAATTCAATCAAACAGGTCAAAGATATTAAATGATTAATTAATTTGATGACGAAATAGATGGAGGATTAAATACGAGTTGATATAAAAATATAAATATAAATTTAATATTTCATATATGGAAAAAATGTTGCAAAATAAAAATATTAAAATTAAATCACAGAGAGTAATCATAATATCAAAGAGTATGTTGATGGTGATGGCGCCAAAAAGTCAAAAGTGTCATCTGTCAAAAAAATGAGAGGTTAAAAGAGGTTATTTCTCCATATTTAAGAAAAAAAATGCCCCCCTTTGTTTTGATTTTGATGAACGTAAACAAAAGATTCAAATGTAAACAAATGGAAAAAATTGTGGTAGGGAACATTTTTAAAAAAAACTATAAGGAATTGAAAAAATTGATGAATAGAGAATGATTAGAAATAAAAAGTTGTGGTGTACTAAAAAAGAAAATTGAATAGTTTTAGTCAATATAAGAAGAGAAAAAGTAAAAAAATAAAGATGTAAACAAAGGAAAGAATCAACAGGCGGTTAAAAAGTTCTTACTTTCTTATTA